>NDXZ01010338.1:0-10191 GCA_003055125.1 Paykullia maculata
TAAGCCATAACCTTGTATTTTTTATACAGTTGTAACAACGTATGTGTTTTATTTTTTATACTTTTTTATTATTTATTTACAAAAAAAAATTTAATAAATAAATTAAAAAGATACATGAGTATATAAAAACAAAAATATGATACTTACAGAATACAAAAAAGACAACCGACTTTTATATTTTCCGATAAATAAATACAATTTTGTTGGGCTTTTTTTTAGGTGGCCAAATATTATTTATTTATTATTTAAAACAGAAATAACCTTTCGATTGGAATAACACTTTTCTGCGGACTTATTAATCTGATTTCTTATTTTAATTTTTACCAAGAGCTAGATTATCAAATGATTCAGTATCAACGTATTCAATTAATTTTTTCCATACACTGCGATCAAAATCTTCTCATATAGGAACTTCACGCAAAAGAACCTATTTTAGTACTTCAACTTGTTAATATACGACATCCTATTGAAGATTTAAAAAGGTAATTGCGTTGCTACAACAAATATAACTAAACAAAAAAGACATAACATTTTTTATTGGAAAAATACTTTAACAATGTCACAATTGTTGCTGCCAACTGTTTTGGTAAAAACTTTTTTTTCTTCTTTTAATTTTTCACACAAAAGTTAATATTTCTGGAAAACCTACAGACATGTTTGTAATATTGTAGTATTGTAGAAAATGTCTTCCGGCAATTTTATTAACATGAATGCAGAAAAACTGTATGCTTACGAATTCGTTATTAATAGCAAAATCGATCTAAATTAATAATTTCCAAGGCTAAAAAGTGATGCCAACAAGCTTAATGTAAAATATTTTGACTACATCTTAAGTATCAAGTTTCAAATCCCAGTTTCAATTCTGATTAACTATTATATAAAATTTAGTAAAGTATACCTTCATTCCTTTTAATATCTTAGCTGCCAAATCTAACTTTTATTTGCAAAAAATATAATGTTTTTTTTATCTGACTAAAAAATTTGTTAATTTAATTAATTGGCATTCCGTACTAAGTGCCCTGCTACAGAAAAAAGTATGTGGGATCAATGTCATACTAATAGCATCTGTTGTAGGTACTATATG
This sequence comes from Paykullia maculata, assembly GCA_003055125.1. Taxonomy (NCBI): domain Eukaryota; kingdom Metazoa; phylum Arthropoda; class Insecta; order Diptera; family Rhinophoridae; genus Paykullia; species Paykullia maculata. Next base: position 1,085 of record NDXZ01010338.1, read on the forward strand.
ATAGAAATATCACGTGAAACAACTTTTTTAATTTGGGCAACTATGCATAGAAAGAAAAGTGGGCAAACTATGCATATGTAACAGGTTTTAAATGGCAAAATAACTAACTGTTTTAAATTTAAGAGTTCTATCCAGACTATATAGCCGTGGCAATTAATGGGTTAAACATTTTTTTTTTTTAAACAGATAAACACTCATATAACGTAAAGACAGCTTTTCGCTATTGGTGTAAGTTTGTTAAAGCTTTTTCCTTAAAAAAAACTACACTATAAAACATTGGTTTAAATTAGAGATTATACTTTGTCTAAATTTTTGTTGAAAAATTCTTGTTGTCTTAATTCGTATCGTTTTTGTTGCTTATTGTCAAATTTTACGCAAAGTATTTATTTTAAAACAAAGTTTGGCTAAAATTCAACCACGCCAACAAAATCATGTCATATTCCTTCAATAAATTAAATAAAATTTATAAAAAAAAAACTAATTTGTGTTTAAGGCGTTTAATATTGTTAAATTATAACAAAGAGTTTATGGATAAAATTTGTAGAGTTGGACGTTGATGTATTCATGAAAAAAAAAAATATTCTTTTAACGTAAAAGTCTGCTATAAACTGAAACTGTTTTTAATTTACCTAAAAATACGCATTGCCTTCAAATTTTTTTTATATTAATTAAACTTTTATTGTAGTATTAGTAATGTAGTTTTTTACAAAATAAATAAAAATTATTTTCAAAATGTTGGCATTTCTGATATCTTCTTTTTTTTCATTCACCAGCAACAAACAAAATCAGTTGATCAGGGTTGCCATTTGCTAACATATTTTTACATTTTGTATAATAAGATTTTACTTTTTGATGTGTCACCCATTTAAAGACTTTTAATATAAAGTCGTTTTTTATAAGAACCAATTTAAGTTTGTAATAATAAATACGGACCATTAATTTCAAAGCGGAAAAATAAACTAATTTTGAATTTTTTTTGTTTCAAGAGTTGTCTAATTATAGGTGGATTTTTTTCGGTAAGTGTTTCCTACTATTATCGACATAATAATCGTTCACTGCGTTTTCACGCTATAGGACATACAAAAATCTGAAAATATTTTAACTTTAGGATTCATATTTTAAAAATCAAACTCAGGGATTTGATGAGGCTGATATTTTGACTTTTTGTATTTATAGATATTAATAATATATTATAAGATATTAATATGTATGCTAACGTGTATCGTACCACCATTAAAAAAAAACACTTTTACTCATAAAGTATTGAAATTTTAGTATAATTTTTTATTATAAATACAAGCTTAAAATATCTTTTAATGTTTTAAGACTACCACCTTTAGTTGAAGGAATGACGAAGCCCGACTAGGAGATATAATTTGGAAAAAAAAAATTCTTTTGATAAAAAATGTTAACTAGGAGAGTTGTTTTAGTATACTGCTGAATTCATATATATATAAATACCTGAAAATTAGAATAAATTTATTTGACTACAAAAAAGTGCTTTTCAAAAAAAGGCCGTTTATATTTAATTATTAAATATTTTTAAGAAATAAAACAAAAAGCTCATCAAATCCTCTGCTGCTGTCTTACATGTTACTAATACCGAACAGTTTATGGTAGTTTTTTTTTTATCAATTTTTTTAATAATTTTTGGCTCCTTTTTGTGTGTGTTTTATATGGCAATTCAGCTAAAATATTTTCGACAAAATAGATATACACACACATGCGCAAACTATAGTATAATAAATATGTCAACGTACATATAAACATAAAAAATTGTATAAAAAGTGCTGTTTAATGTGTGGCATTGAAGCGTTATTAATTTTTTTCAATAATTTTCGACAATAAATTTTTAAGCTGAATGTGGCGGCATGTTTGCGGCATTAAAGAGTAATATATTTTTGGCTTTTTATAAGCCATTAAATTGTTTAATTTGTCAAAATGAATAGTTAGTTTTTGCTAGAGTATGTCAAGCATTTTTTATTATTGATGATTTACAGCAAAGAAAGCAGAAACCGGTAAAAGTGTTGGTATATCAAAGTAATTTTTTTAAATGGGTTTGTTACTAGATTAATAGAAAGGGTTTTAATTACATAAACATTTATTATGATTGTTTACCGAACTGCATTAACTCGTGTATAAGATTCAAAATGAGATATTAAATAACTTATACATTGCTTTCTGCTAAATAATTAAGTTTATGATTTTGAAAGAATATTCCAATAACTATTTTTTTCTTAAATAATATAGTTTTTGCGCGAGAAAAACATGAAAAATTGATATTTTTAATGACTATAGTTCACTAAAATATTCATAAAACTTATTTACTTTATTAGGGAAGGACCACTTTCTCTGCTTCGATCCTATCAGTTTTTCGCTTAACTAAGGCAATTGGTATCAAAGATTTTTTTTAATATTTATTTTATATCTATAGCGAATTTTTTGTTTTAAATATGTCACAAATTTTATACACTTTGTGTGGAAGATGCCAAGACAACTTAAAACTTGACAATTCCAGAATATTTCAAGCAAAAACTTTTTAAACTTGGGGTAAAATTTGTCGTTACAAAACATAGAATAATACCTTACTGGTAATGACCTGGATAACTGCTTATTTATTTGGTTAACTTTAATACTTATGGTGTAAACACAACTGGAACTGTTGAAATTCGTTGCGTAAATTTGTCAACTAAAACACATTTAGAACAACGAACACAGCTGTATACGAGTGACCATATGTATTTCTTAAAAAAGAAGCACTATTTGACGAAAAATAATATTAATAATAAAAACTTTTAAAAATATATATATTTATAACTAAAAATACGTTAACTGTATTTTATGCTACAAAGAAAAAAGGAAAACAATTCTTAAAGTATAAAGTAACATTGTTTAATAATAAAATATATATAAATAAAAAAAAAAATGGTCCCTCTATACCAAATTTTTCGTCGTTCGTCGGCGTAAGAAATAGAACCTATTTCAAGTTCGTGACGCATGACGAATTTTCGTCGACGAATATTTGCAACGAAAAATTCGTCATTCGTCCAGTTGTGTTTCAACCATTAAAGCAACATATTTAATGAAAATATTAGTTTTTGCCATTTTAATTTTAAAAATTTAAAAACCCCGATATGGCTTTTTTTATTTTAGTCAAACACGAACTTGCGGCATATTTCAGTCTCTAGATAACTGGCCCAAATAAAAAAATGAACAATATATGTATGTATATTCAACCCAACTGTCTGAACTGAATATCAACACTGCTAAAAACACTGTAGAAGCATAAAGTAAATAAGTCGGTGACATGGTGTAGTGTTTCGAGCGTCAAACTTTTAAGCCGAAAGACCCTGGTTCGAATCACAGCAGAAAAAAATAAAAAAAAGTTCAGCATCATATGGACGTGGAGTAGCGCCACCAACATAGGGAAAATATGGCAAAATAATATAAATGTTCATTTAGCAAGTTTCACACACCTTTTAGCAAGGATCTGCACAATCATTTGTGTTCCGCGTTGTTCCGACGCAACAATAGATGGCCGGCCCATTCATTCTATTTATTTGTTTGTATTTCTTATCATCCCAAATGTATAAAAATAACCAGTTATAGTTTAACTTTTAAGTTGCAGGTTCGTCACTAGTGATTGTTTAACTTCCTGTAAGTATATTTGTACGCTTGGGTCATGAATTCTTGGCCAACTTAAACAAAAATAACTAGTGTTTAATATTATCCAATGTTATTTGCTAACTTACTAGGTAAATAGAGTTTTTGCTGGGTTATATAAATATTTGAAATCGAGTGTATAGTTTTGAAGCTTACTTTGTACATTGAAACAAACAAACTTTACCTCTTCGTAATATTTAGATATATGTAAGTAAGAATGTGTAAGAATTATTAATAAATAACAAATTAATAACCAATAATGTTAAAGGAAAACTTTTTATGCAGAAAATATATTGGTTATACAAGGCAAATGTCGGTTGGGGTCTTATAATCTTATTAAAATTTATTCAAAGTATTTAAGTTGGTTTTTAAATTTATTATATTCTAGCGTTTTAATGACAATTATTTTATATTGCAAAGGTAAAAATCTAAATATCTTTATACATATGGAATTTATTACAATTTTCAATAAAAATTGTTTTAAACAATTACTTCCTTACACAGTTTCTAAAAGAGAAAACTTATAAAAGGTTGAAAGGTGAACGTATAGAAAAGTATTTTTCTAGAGTAAAAAATTGCTCGCGAAACGGGTAAATATAAATATTCCGATTTAAATCATCTACGAAAATACATATGCATGTCTGTAATATTTTACATTTGTAAATTTGAAAAAAAAACACTTTCCCTTCTTATTATTAATTTGGTTAAATTTAATTTAGTTAAATTTCAATTGAAAGGGTATTAAAGAAAACATAATTCCAAAGACTAACAAAAGCTATATATGATATATTTTCAATGAAATATTAAAATTTTTTTATTGTGTCATGACTATACAAAACCGCATAATCTTTTCAAAAAAGTATCACTTAAATGCAAACTAAAAATTGTAATCGGCTTAAATGATGGTTAATGCTATTTTGGCTACTTGAAAGCCAACAACAATAAAATAAATAAAAAAAAATAACAGGGAAAAGGGAAAAAACACAAACAAATAATGAGAGAAGCAAATTATTGATAAAAATAAAAATGTTTAAATTATTTCAACATGACAATGTTGGCAAAAAAAAGAGATGTGAGAAGTTAGAGAAAAGTACACGATTATCCCAACCATTAATGCATACGTTTTCACAAAATTGCGGAAGCAATAAACTAAAACATTATTTAAGTGAAAATCCACACATACACTGACAAAAATTTTTCTGGAAAGTATTTTCTTAAAGTGACCGAACAACCTATGCCAATATATACATATATGTACATACTATAGCTTTCATATTAAAGGGTCGTTAATATTGTTCCACATGTAATACGACATGTCAAAATTTTGTGTAGAAGAGTTCATGTTGTGAAGTCAAAGCACAATACATATGTAAAAAAAACTGTTCGTTTTTAATTCTTTTTTGAAATTTTTTAAAAGCACCATCAAACATCAATAGCAGAGTACAAAGCAACTCCTATGGAAAGATATTTAATTAAATTAAAAATTTACGGACCAATAAAAGTTAAAGTTTTTTAATTGCATATGAATCACTTTGACATCAGTCATTGTATGTTTTTTGTGCACCAAATATATATTTTTATGCTTAATTTGAATGTGGAATTGTTGAAAATCCTATTTAAGTCAAATGTTTTAGCACTGGGCTGCAACTAGTTTATTTAGTAATTTGTGGTTTGTAAATAGAATTGGATCTTGAATGGTAAAAGGTTTTGCAAAATTGTTTTCAAATACAATTTTATCGAAGAACGTAAAACTCCTCTTAAACAATTCATTTTTTCAAGTGCACATTTAAGTTTAAATACATACATAAATATGTAAGAAGTTACACACGGAGCACAACAACACATGTCAGTGCGTCATCGAAATAAAGGATGCCAGCGAAAAAAAAATATAACAATACCTCTCACAGTGGGTCCCAAAGTACTGTATTGACCAAATAGTTATGGAGCCTTCTAAAATGCATGGGCATACCAAGTAAACTAATATTATTTCTTTAATCCCCATATGACAACGCCAGCTGCCGCATAGCTCACAAGGACCTGGTTAGCGAACAAATAAAAATAAGAGAAGGAGTGAGACCTGGGTGTTCCCTATAACCGCTTATATTCATCTTGGCCATAGACAATGTAATGAGACACACAACTTTAGCATACAGGGGCATAATCTTGGGACTAAACGGTCGCTTAGAAAACTTAGATTAGTCAAATGACATTCGCTTGCTGGCTCACAGCTGCTCTGATATGCAAGGAAAACTGGACGACCTCGAAAACTAAGAATATTAGAACCAGCAAGAATAAATCATGGAATGAGTTAAAAATACTAGCCATAGACAAAGTCGTGTGGAATAAATTTGTTGAGACGCTATGTTCCTTGTAGGTATAAAAGAAAATATTTATGTATGTTTAAATTACTTATCAGATTTGTTTTAAAATTGCAACATCAATATATTTAGAAAAACTGTTAAAGTGTATATTTCTTTCAACTTTTAAACAGATCTGATAAGAAGTTTAGATGTTGCATATTTCTTACCATTAATTTTTCAAATGGCCCCAAGGTGCCCCCAATGAATTTAATACATATGTACATATTTGGGTTTTCTGTAATATTTAGAAAAGCTAATGTTTGTTGACGTTGCAACCACCCATATTTCTGTTTTTATTTAGTTCGACACTATTCAACTTGTGTTACAAAATGTTTTGGGCAAAAGGTTGATCTTATTGGAGATGGCGCTTAAAATGACTGACTAGAATCAAACGAATAGACAGACAGACAGACAGATACACCAACAGACTATTACATATTTGTGCTGATTTATACGTTGCTAATTTTTTTACTATTTGCTTTGTATTTACTTTTTATTTGTTTGCACAAACGCTCACACGTTCTCTTAAAATACACTCACACACATTCATATAAAATAACTGTTCAAAGGGTATTTTAAAATGCTAAGCACGTCTAATCCTTTGAGAGCTGTCAAAGCGAAAGTGTGCACACACACTCACAAACTGTAATAGTGTGTGGAGTTTGAGTTGAAAAGCAGCTTTTGTAGACATCAACATTATTATGCGAGTTTGCAACGTACAAAGTAAATAAGCTAAAGGCATGGTTGGCAGCGAAAGCAAATTACGGTATCGGTCATTTTATTCATCAAAATAAAATTTAAATTTGTTTTGATGAACAGTATCAATTACAGTGTTTCATATACACTATATACCAAATAAATAAGCATACTGGTAGTACAATTAAAAAGACCAAGCTAACAATAAGTTAAAGTTTTGTTTGTTTATTTTTTAAACATATATTTACCTCAAATTTTAAGAAAAACATCATCAAATTAAAATATTAATTTGATTTTTAATTGTACGATATGAATAATATATATAAACAAAATAACATAACATAATTTTGTGATCAATATACAATTTTTAAATGAAATACATATGTATGTACATAAATGATAAATAAAGGATATAGAATTTTAAAATAAACTAAACAAAAAAAAAAGTAAATAAGATTTTAACTTAATTTTAACATTTTGTATTAAGGGTTAAATTAGTTTAGCCCCTAATTTCTTATTAATATCTCCTTATTATAATATATTAATTTGCAATTTTAAACTTTGTAAAGTTCAAAACAGAATTACATAATATAGAAATCATTATAATTATTATTTTTTAATTTTGTACTGTGATATACATAAGTATAACAAAATATATTTTTGATATTTAGAAAGTTTTTTTTTTTGGTTTATTGCAAAATTTTGTTTAACATATCTAACATATCAACTGATTTATTTAAATTTTCGATAACTATTTATTTAGCAAAAATGTGTAAACGACTAATTATTTGCACCCAAATATTCGTATAAATTAATAATTTTGATAAAAATATCTTTGCATACTAATAAAATCTATTATAGCATACACAAAAAGCCAATTTTACAAAATAAATAATGGAAAAGGAAAACATCAACCAAATGAATTTTGCATGTGTATTTTCATTCTGCAGGCAAATTTTACAACTTGTTGTTGTGCATTCTAAAAAGGTAAAACGAGCCTTTCTTCTTCACACTTAAAAAATTGACATTTTGCTTGATTGTATGTACATACATATATTTGGGCCAGCAAACAAAAGCCCAACAAAATTTACATTAAATGCACATGTGTCCTCACATCTTTAACGTTTTCTCTTTTAATGTTTATTCGGCTAATAGTTGAAGCGTTACTAGTATCAACATAACCTTAAACGACAAAAGTCACAGCGATATTAGTCGACAGAGGCAGCAACAAAACATCAAATAGAGCATAATTTTGGAAATTTTTATGTATAAAACAAACGTTTAATAAAAACCCAACCGAAAGCATTAGATATTTATTCAAAAAGGTGACATTTTGTCCGTTCGTTTTTTTTTGTGTAAAATTTGCTTTCGTTTACACATTACATATGTTTTTTTAAGTGCTTCTTTTGCTTCAGTTGAGTTTTTGTATAACAAACGTAGGAATATGTTTAATAATTTCTTTTAATTATAATTGTTTTATTTTATTATTCAGATTTTTTAAATCAAAATTTGAATGAATTTTAGATTGCACCCTTTTCATTACATAACAAAACCTTTTGATTTTTTTGTAAGGAAAAAAAAAACTATGTAGTAATTATTTTCTATCCAAAGCTTTTGTTAAAGATTATTTATAACAAATATTACAGAACGATATTATATCAACGCAAATTTCTGACAAGACCTAAAACCAATAGTAATAAAAATCAAAAAAAAGAACCTTAAAAATATTTTAATCTTAATACCTAAATAAAAATGAACAATATTCTAGCCAAAAGAATAAAAAAATGTGAACGATTGAACGAACGAGTTAATTCTTGCTAATTGAAACGAACGACTGACACAGCTCTAATATTGAACATTTTTTAAGAGACATGTTATTAATGAATTTATTGGTATGCAGTTAATACATACATACACACGTATGTGGATTAAAAATAGGGTGATCACGTACACTGTGTGTGGTTGTTGCAATTATAGAATCATTTTTTACGGTTCTTATTTTCTTGATGCAAAGAACTTATTTAAAGTGTAAATTGTGTAAGTAATTAAATTTATAGGTAAAAATATGTATATTTAACATGTTGTCTTCGAAAAATGCAACACGCTGAAGGAATAGAAAAATCGGTAAATACGATATGAAAGAAAATACTTCTCACAAAGAAATAAATAATTTTTTTAAGCAGAGTAGTTGGTCACTGTTTGGTAATAAAGGAACTGTTATAAAAGCACATGTAGATTGGAATATTTTTGATAAAGTAGAATTAGCTTTTAGTTACGGTTTAAACTTCTTCAACCCTAGTAAAAAACTGTGCAAAGACGTTAGGGCAGTATTCTATGCCAAACTAAGTAAAAACTAGTAAGAGCGTTATATTCGGCTATACCGAGTCT
>NDXZ01010340.1:0-12804 GCA_003055125.1 Paykullia maculata
CCTCACCACATGTGTGTGTGTGAAGGGTATAAAAAGAAATCTTAATCAGTTCAGCTGGCAATTTCCTGGTCGCCAAAGGGTTAAAATTACGCTAAAACGCGTATTTAGAAATGAAAAGAAAAACAACAAAGAATATGTTGAATAACAAAATAAAGTGCGTGATTTGCGGATATTTATCTTATTTTGCGTTATTCGCCAGTTTTATTACAAATCAATTGAAGCATCATTAGCATAATTTATACAAAACGTTGTTTTAATGATTGTTGTCTGTCGGTATGGCTTGTTTGTATGTTTGCCTGACAGTACGTTGGAAATCTTTTCTTGTATCGCTGCAAACAACTTGTGGCAAGATTGTCTGAGCAGACAAAGGCAAGAGGGGGTTCATTAGCAAGATCTAGGTTTAGTCTACCAATATCTTAAATAAATACAGTGTTGCTTGCTTCTTTGTAGTTGCATGCGTTGTTGACAACATGGCACAATGACGCCAAACGCAATGTTCTACACATATTTAAACCAGAGATATATTTTATTTTTTATTTTTGCTGCAAAAGCAAAACAAAACTGCAGCAATATTGCAATTTCAACAACGTTCGGCAACACCAATCGTTCAATAAGGAAAATACTACGTTACATAAGTGTGAAAGTGTGCGTGAGTATGCATTGAGCCAGACCAAAGACTTGGCAACATAAACGTGATATTGCGACAACTGTTTACTATGATTTTAGAGGCCCAAAATGAAAACTCAAACATAAAAGAACACAAGCACCTAAGATTTTGCTATGAAGTCTGTACTTTACTTCTAACCGCCTGCTGTAATACAAACCATGTTAAAATCTTATTTTGCAACATGTTGCAGCAATGGGAGTGACACTTTGTTCTTACCTGAGTTGTTTACTTATTTGTTTCATTTTTTCTTTGTGTTCTCTTTAGCCCTTTTATTTAAATGCTTTTCAAATTGTTTTTGTAGTTGTACTGATTGCATACCTTAGGGGATTTCTCACTTTTAGATCTGCTTATTTGTATACGTATGCAAGTCCATTTGTCCGTTCTTCAATCCATCTGTCTGTTTCGCAAAATCGATTCGTGTGTATCTGTAGATATTTCTACTTAGTTTTCGTAGCTACTAAAGCTTTGACTCAATTTGTGATCACACTACATATTCTTAACCGCTTTGAGGCTTATTTCTGTTGCTGCCTTAGACAAGTAATTAATGTATGATTTTTGCTTTTGTTGTCTTTGTTACTATTGCCCAAGTACAAGAAGTTTGATTTGGTATACAATTATCTGATATGCAGTAAAGTAGTTGTACTGCAGCGTATTTAAATAGGATTTTAAAGTTTTACATAAAGGCAAGAGATTGGTCGCTGAAATCATAAAACTTTTTTTTCAACTAAGAAATTTATGATTTGCGATCATTGTAATGCCACTTATCTGCGTGTCTGTCCACGTAAAATTCATTACCGAAGTAGAGGTTCCAATTCAGAATACATTTCAATAAAATTTGGAGGACACCAATGGACGTACAAACACCAGTCTATGGTTGGATAAAAATTCGACTTCCAAATTTTGCAAAGGTCGTACTATAATTGACACTTTTTCTTACATAAAGCTCATTCTCGAAAACTAGCTATATCCTTATCCCTTATGTCAAGTACTGGAATTGCAATCAAAACTCAGCACTAATAATTTCTTATGATGCGGTGTTGGATACAAAATATTCTAACGTGACCGAATATAACTTTGCTCTTCTTTATAGCCATCACTCTGTTAATATTTTAAACTACCTGCAGTTCTAAAATATCTCTTTAACCCAAGCACTAACTTGGAGATACTATTCCAAGTTTATTTAATATTTCTGAAGAAATTGCTCCAGCATTAATTATGACTTCATCGATGTTTACTTCGATCGCCTTTAATTTATAAGATAAGAGACTAATTTTGCGGCACTTATTAAACCAAAGGATGTTAACATCTTACGTTGGAAATAATGTTTGAATTAACCCTACGGTTAATGACCGGCTATCCGGGTAACTTTTTCAACCTTCAAATGCTCGCAATTCTATAATAATAAAGATATTGAAATAAAACTTTAGTTATTCGCAATTAAAGTGTCTATAAACATTAAAAAAAAACGAAAAGAAAATATTATTAATTTGATCAATGTGTAAAACAGTTTAACATTCGACACCTACGCCAGTCAATGACCGGGTTGATACAGTTGGTATGCTGGTTTGAATCAATTTTTTGTGGCTCCTATAGGTCGTGTGGGATCAAATTTTTAGAAATATTCCCGAAAACAATTATATTGAAAACTAGCAATATCCATCAATAACTGGCTAAGCAAAAAAAAGACAACCACCTTTTTTTTGACACAAAAAAAAATTAATATTTTGCAGCATTTGAATAAAACTGGGCTAATTGAGCTTCTGCAAATATTATTTTTTTGTGTATTTTTATGTGATGAAAAATTAACAGGGATTAATACAACAAAGTTGTTTTTAAAAATTTTTAAAAATATTTAATGCGAAAACATATTATTTAATATAAAGGTACAAACAAAGGTGCAAACAAGTACAAAGGGGTACCAGGGTACCCGGTCATTGACTAACGTATATATTTTTGGTCATTGACCGTAGGATTAAAACCGAGGACCAAATGCTTTTATATAATCCTTTTGAAATTTAAAATACTTTAACACCACGAGGTTTAAGAAAATAAAGTTATGACACTGTAACAACATCAATAACATTTTATTCATTAAAAGCATCGTTGCCCTATTCAAATATCTTTATAAACATAAAGACTTTATGCATATAGTAATAGTATGTATTTCTGCAAGCATGACTGTATATGATTTTATGCTAAATAACATGCTAATGAAGTAAACTAATCTTCTCGGCCTATTCATTGTCGAAGAAAAACAAGAAGATGAAGAAACAGCGCTAAACTCATAGTGTGTCAGTGAGTGTTGGATGTAAGACCATCATTAGTTTGTAGATTAGTTAGAGGAAATGTTCGATTAGTTTTCAAATAGCCATCATAATCAGGTGACTCACAGATTTAATGAGATGGTTGTTACTGATTGCTTTTATATACATACACATTTATATATATATATATATGCATATACAGATACACAAACATGCAAATACTTAATACAATCATTTGTAAAGGTGTTTGTTCTTACAAATTCCAAGAAAATGTATAATGACAGGTTGGATTATTTTATTTCTTGTATTTGGCTTTAATACTTTTAACTACAAATTGTTTATATTAAAAAAATTTTGTACTTCTAAATATGTCGATAATTTAATAATTTTGTTTGCAAGAAATATTTCAAGCATTTAATTTACTTTTTTGTAACTAATATTTAAGGTTGAGTAACTAATCAAATAAAAGTAACTTCACCAAGCCCAGTGCATACTTTTCTCTATCACACTATCAGAAGCCTTGCGTAATCTCTGCTAAGGTATTTCTTAAAACTTTTATGTATTTTACACTTTAAAATTTCCATTTTCTTTTGCACTAAAGGAGAAATACAAAATAATCAATCTTGTCCAGTTGTTAAAAAAAAAAAAATTGCAATAACCGTTTGTGGTTTATGGCTACTGAACTCTAGCCTCCATATTTGATGGCAGGTAAATACAAATTAAGATGGTTTTATAACTACATATTGCCAAGCCACATGCACAAAAAAAAAAAAACAAAATAATAATAATAAAGCTGATTAAGTCGTATTTTTTAACGCACACACACATGCACACATAAAATAGGCTTAAAATGAGACACACACTTATGAGCAAAGTTAAAAAACATACTTTATTTTGCAACCAACACCAATGAAAAAATTAGGAAAATTCCTATATTATGTATGTATATACATACATATGTACATGTATGTTTGTTGGCATATAGGATGACGGTTATAATGGTGATAAAAAAGTTGGTCTTTGTCAAAAGGATTTTAGCCGACACTCATAACTGCATTTACAATTTCCATTATATCTTTTTTTTTCACTCCTTTTTTATATTTTTTATTCGAGAAGTGATAATTGTGCAAATGTATAGAATTTTATATATTTCTGTGTATCCTCTCAAGTTCTGGGTGTTTTGTAAATGGTTTTGAACAAAAAAAAATTTTTGTTATTAGTTGTGCTGCAAAAGCTACTTACTGCTACTGATTTTTTAGAAGTTGCAGCCAATACTACACAAGCCGTGATGGTGTTACTGATGAGGATACCATTTGAGTTTCTGCTGTTGTTGCTGATGCCATTATTGTGTGTTGGGTTTATTACTTGGACTTTTGCAATGAAGATGACAATCATTTAATTAGAAAGTTTCCCATAGGCTCTTAATTGTTGTTGATGACATTAAGTCGTCGTTTGTGGTGTTTGCTGTTATTTGGCTTTGGCCTAAACATTATTGGTAGCCATAAACATTACTTAACTCCAAACTACCACCACTTCTACTCAAGTTGCTTCTTTGGTTGATGTAGTTTTGGCCAGCATTTTACTAGTGTTAATTATGTGTTACAAAAGTATTGTTTGGCCTGGAGAACTACACAAAAAAATAGGCAAAAACAGTATATCTAAAGTAAGCACAGGTGCTGCTGTCACAATGCTCCTAAAGTACATATATCTCTGTGTGTATTGCGAAAGTGTGCGTTGCAAATAAGAGAAGTTATTTAGAGAGTTTTTAAACTTTTTCTTTTTGTTTATTATTTTGTTAAGTTAATTACATATGAAATTTTATGCCTAAGGTGTTTTCGCATACTATATTGTTGTGTATTCGCAATACAATAAATAACGAAAGCAATGTGTAAAGTTGCTTAATTTCAGACATATGAAAATTTTGCATCAATAACACTGTGCGACAGTGAAAAAAGTACACAGACTTTTCGATATTACTACTTGAGCTGAGTAAAAAAATAGCCCCGTTTTGTAATATTAGTTTGTGTTTTGATTATATGGGCCTCAACATATTGGGAGACTTGGTGAATTCTCCGAAAAATGGTACCATAACCTTTTAGCCAATAACTCATTCAGACTTGGTGATAGCGTTTTAATGTCTTCGGCAAAGTTGTAAGGAAGTATCTAATGAATAACTTTTTGAACATTTTTTCGCCGGAAAAAATTTTTTTTGTATATTTTTTAAGAAAATGTAAAAAAAAATTAGATTTTTTAATTTGTTTTAGCAGGAATCTTTCTTTTTTCTTAAGTCTCCCAATATGTTGAGACCCATAAAATCAAAACGCGAACTAATATTACAAAACTGGGCTAGAGTTTTACCCAGCTCAAGTAGCACTATGGAATTTATATAGCTAAGTCTGTATACTTTGCAAAAACTTGTTGTTTGTCGCACAGTGTAACCTTTGTATAGTTTCTATGAAGAATTACTGAAAAACGTTAAAGGTGCAATATTGTTATACACTTCACCACAGGTGACAAGGGTATATATAAGTTTTTCATTCCGTTTGTAATTTCTACAATATTCATTTGCGACCCCATAAAGTATTCTGGGTCCTCATAGATAGGGAAGTCGATTTAGCCATGTCCGTCTGTCAGTCTGTAAGTCTGTTGAAATCAACTTTTCTCAGCCCCCGAATGTCGTACGAACACGTTATTGGTATTAAACAATCAGGAATTTCTCTGAAATTCCAGTAAAATCGCTCAGTAACTGACCGAGATATGAGCCAAAATAGACGACTACCAATTTTTTTTTTTACTCACAAATTATTATATTTGTGTGTAAGAAATTCCTTTTGGGCGATTTTAATAGAAACAGATTTTCGAGATATAAAAGAAAAAAAAATTTCGAGATATGAGCAACAAAAAATTTTTTTTTACACAAAAATTATTATGTTTATGTGTAAGACATCCATTTTTGGGAAATTTAATAATTGGCCCAGAATTAACAGAGATAAGGACGAAAAACCTATGTGGACTAAAATTAATATCATAAAAAATTAAAACACGTAGTGAAGGATATATAAGATTTGGCACAGCCAAATATATCGCTCTTAGTTATATGTTTTAAAAATAAGTTTTATCGAAAGCAACTAGTTTCACAGCAAAAGTGAGGCACATGACCCTTGATTTGTTAGATTTTTGTGAACTATGTGAGCTTTGGATTCACATAGATTCAGAATTGACAGCAGCATAAAAGTTAAAGATATTTCACTGCCTTAAAAAATTACTTTTAAAATTATATATGATCTGCTCTGTGATCAAAGTTGCCTCGGTCATTGAGCTTTATATAAGCTCTCATAAGGAGTTCAGCACGATGTTCCTCTTAAGAGATTGTCAACACAACTTATATTACTAAATGCTTCGATGAAACGAATCTTGTTCAAAAAATTCCAAAATTAGTTAAAGACCACAAATAGCAAAATTCTTTTTAAACCACCATCGTTTTTTCCTCTTCCTTTGAATATATGTGGCTGGCTGGATTGCTCGGTCACCCGGATTCGATCTTAAAGCCAACTTGCCATAAGTTATGTTGTCTTTTAGTGATGTGCCACCACCAGGTAAAAGATAGTTTTTCAGTAGTCACTGGTCACTCTAGTGAGTTTTTTTCTTCTAAGTTAAAAGTTGTACCTTTTCATGGTTTGTAATTGAGAGAGTTGAATGTTTAAATTTTTTCGTGTAATAAATAATTTTCAAGTTTTTGCTACAGCTACAGCTGTTTGTGTGACTATTTTTACATGGCATCGCATATATTAATTTAACTTTTGTTTCGTTTGTATATTGTTGTTTCGACTTTTTGTTAAATAATTATAATTATTTTTGTTTTTTTCTCCAACATGATGTTGCATTTTAAACATCATTAATTATGTATGAAGTGTAGTAAGTAATATATCATATTTAATAGAGTGTGAATTTAAAGGTTCATTTTATGTTTAGTTCAATTAAGGTTTCTAGGAATTACTTATTCAAATTTTGATTGTCATCATGCTAGCATTTTGCAAAAGTTATAAATATTTTTGTAATTAGAATATAAAAGATTCTAGAGGGTCAAGTATGACTTTTGATAAGCAGGAGTTTGGATTTTATTTCGTGGACATTATTGTTTTATTAAAGGAATTCAAGTTTAAATTTTAAAGCGTAGTCTTTGTCTTAGAAATTGTTTAATAAATACTGGTGATACTAATCAATTAATAAACTTACTTTAGCCAAGTTTTTTAGTTACAAAAATATTTCTTTTATAAAATTAAAAAATACCAAAATCATAAGCAAATGACCCTTTAATTCCAACATAACATAACAGAAAGAGACAAATATTTTCTGTATTAAGATTAATATCTACGAATGCTGACTCATTTATTATAAGAAACAAACCATTTTACTGACATAATACACCATATTTTTAAAACCATTTGGCCACTTTGCTGAAATCATTCCACGATCCCATGACTCAACTCAAAATATTACTCTCGGATGCTTATGACGACGACAAAGATGATGATGATGATGATGATGATGACGAACCATAAAGGTAAAATATATGCAGCCATAAAGTGACACTTTATATTGCTCGTGATAAAGTCATGAAGATAATACAAAACAAAAACAACAATAATAATAACATACATAAGATTTAGTTTGGTTGCACTTTAATCCAAATGGTTAACAACAAGAAATATAAAAATGCAACAGGGAAATAAAAGCACACACAAAACAACACAGCAAATAGTTAGTTATAAGATCTTAAAAATTTAGATGTAACTTAAGCTTAACAACAACGAGAAACCGATCATAAGCCAATAGAGCCAATAAATCTATTTATGGATGTATGTATGTTTGCATAAATAGATGTATAACATTCAACAACGAACAACAAATGAAATAAACAAAGATGCACAGTTGCACATTGCCAGGCGGCAGCAGCAGCATATCTCATTTAGATGATCGCATACCATAAATTCAATAAACGACATTTAATGCTTCACTGACAATTTTGGCCAACAAACTGCAAAAAACATTAAATTGAAAAGGACGCGCCCACTACTACATCTTCTCGGCGCTGCTATTGAACACATTATTTGCGATTTCAATTGAAATTTTACTGCTGCTCTGAATGCCAATAAATGTGCCACATGTTTTTTAAGCATTTATGAAACTAAAGTAAATGAACAGCAATAACAGAGCAGTGGTCTTACTGCATCACCAGGCTAGATTTCATTTTGTGAATTCATTTTGCATGATGTAGCACATTAGCTTACGGTAGCTGATTAAATCACGATCATCAGTCAAATAGAAAGAAACTAATGTGTGTGAGTGTAAACGAAAAATAACCAGCAACAACAATAAAAGTGACAAATACAAGACCATAACCCAGCAAGCATACGATAGGTAATGAAGTTGCACTTAAAAAAACTTATGATCTATTAAAAAAGAGGGTGTTGTCTAACTACTAAATGTTGTTTTGTTTTATTTTTTTGTCGGTCAATTAGATTTTGGACTTTTTTCGAATATTTTCAGTGTATGTGGAACTTTTACATAAAGCCCCTTATTTGTGATTTGGATATTCCAAAGATCTTTAGATCTAAGTTAATTGGAACATGGCATACTGCGTTCATTACACAATTGAAGTTCTTTAGCAATTTTTCTGGTTTCACAAAAATTTTCTACAGTGTATTTACCAACTAAACTGTAGCCTCTAATCAAATGTTGTGTTGGCTAATTTTGCAGGGCTTTTCTTTGGAGTAGTGGCTCATAATATGGACTTTATTAGCCTAGACAAATGTGACATTTTAGCCAAGCACAAAAACGATGATTGTCGCCACTGATAATGCCATAGCAAATGACAATTTTAGCAAAGTGAATTTCAAGCAAACGAATAAGCTTAAAGAAAAGAAAACAAAGGCTTTCTTTAAAGAGTCACACCAATATGCTAAACTACTCCCCTTAGTAGGCTCACCAACACATATATATTTCTGGAAAACCCATCTCTGGTGCGTTATGGCAAGACCTTGATTGGGTTTGGCGTTAAAAATGTCCATAAAAAAATAGAAAATACAAACAAAAACGTCAAATGGCTACTCTTAATGCCACTCGTTTGTTGATTATTGACAACAAACGTTTTAGAGCATATTCGCTTCTACAACTTTGCCTTTCGTATAGTATGTGTCAATATTTAATTGTTTCTAAAGCTAATCGATAGTTCCAGATCAGAATTTTAATTTTATTTTAGCGCAATTATCGTATGGAAACGATCTATTCAACTCAACCATATAATGCAGCCATGCAACAAATCATGCCACAAAGGTGTGTTTGAAAATTTGTTAGGATTGGCTTTTGCGTACAACTATCGATCAATTTTTTGCTAAAACAACTATGGTTATTGGTATGTTGAGGAAATTAAGCCACAAAACAAAAAAACATTTGTTTAAAGAAATTAAGGCATGCGCAACTGTATTTTACTAACATGCAGTGTTACTGTAACTTATTGGTACAATAAGTTACAGTACAATACAAGTTTGAGGTACAACCTCAAAAAACCAAAAACCATCACGTTAAAAGATTTACTGCTAAAACAAGGATTTGTTTAAAACTATTGCTTATTGTAACACGTAAAAAGGCGTTAAGAGTTTTGGCTAACGGTTTGGCAGTACATTGGGAATTTCCATTAGATTTGTATATTTGTATGCATAAGCAAGAGTTACGCGACTTTGAGAAGGTCGTATGTGTTTATTATGACGTCGTTAGTTCTGTTTTATTGACAGTTATGCTTTCTTCAACTTAGATTATTTTTAGTGCTGTAAAAAAACCAAAATAAACATTTAATTTTGACATGACAACGGCAATTAGAATGAAACATTTTTCTATCTCATTTACAGAACATGAGTACTGGACCTGAAATCTGAAACACAAGTCTTTAGACAAATATAAAAAATCTTACTATTAAGTACAATGTCTAATGATCTGGGCTATGGGTTATCAAACCATCAAGATGATATCTATTTTCACGTTGTTATTATTATTAAAATAAGCCGCAAAAATCGATTCAAGTCTGCCAATAGCCTTTTTTTGAGATCCAGAGAGGCTTTGGTATCACTATCCAGGACATTGAGTACAACATTAAAAGGACATTCGGAATCATAATAAGAAAATTAATTGTTGATGCTAACTTTACGAATTTCGTGACAGATGTTAAAATACCTAACTGAATTAGTTTTTTTAGTACGAAAAAGGGTTTTAAAAAATTTTGATTCGGCTTAACCAAATGCAACATGAAAGGGTGGAATAATTGTTGCTTGTAATAAAAAATAAATCTGATGGCTGAAAACTGCTAGATGACTTTACACTGATAGAAAGAACATTCATTCAGGCAATGAAACGGTTTCATTAAATAATCTGTATTAATTTAATGAAAATTTACATGAATATAATGAAAAAAATTCATTGATTACATGAAGTCTTCCAATTTCAGCTTTTCATAATTCATTGTATTAATGAAAATCGTTTCATCAAACAAATTCAAGGAAAAATATCAGAAAATCCAAGGCAAACACATCTATATAATATACCTCTTTATGGGAAAAAAATATTTATGAAAGAATATTTGTTTGTTGGTTTTTTGAAAAAATGTTTGAATATTTTTTTTTTTAAATTTGTTAGAATCCTCATTCAATTTGTTTTTGAATTCTTACTTAAACACACAATATTTTTAAAATTTTCCAAAAAATAATTTAAAAGTCTTTTAGTGATTTGGCATAAGCAACAGGGAAATGCAGCATATAGACAGATTAATCCAACAACAAACTTTATAATTTTAAGCAAATATAAAAATTAACTTTATTCATACTAACAGTGTTGATAAACAATTAAAAAAATTACATTAAATTAATGAAAGGTTTTAAATTATTAAATGAAAATGTTTCGTTAGCCAATAAATCGGCTTCATTAGATCAATGACTGGTTTCATTTCATTAATGACATAGTTTCACATAGTAGGTTCATCAATGTAATGAAACATTCTTCAATAGTGCAATTAAGGGCTTCATTAGCTGACTTTAAATGACAATTTCATTGATGCAATGTAAAAATTCATTGTCTGAATGAATGGTTTTCTTTGAGTTTAGGCTGTCTTTAATTCTGGGACTTGCAATGGTGCTTAAATAAAAAAAAAAAATACTAGTTGATGCAAACTTGACTAGAAAAATTAAAAATTAGAAAATATACGTTGATTAGATTACTTTAGAAGTAAAAACTTTATGGGAATATAAGCAGTTTACCGACTACCACCATCCTTTTAAATAGCAAATGCCACATTTTCGTCAACTTGTATGCAACTTTAGCATAAGTAATATGGAAAGGTGGCACCAAGATTGCTGGAACATAAGTCTGTTGACTGCTGAAACACTAATGGCACTTTAAGGTTAGGTCATGTAAGAATTTTATATCAAAAAATATTTTGTTAAAATAATTTAAAGTTTTTTTTGTCATATCTCAATAGCAAAATCTGCTAGCGAGAGAATAAACTTGATTTTAAAATCTTTATTAAAATTTTATTTAGCCATTAGTACGGTTACTTAAGTTATAATAACTTAAGGTTAAAAATTAAAAGAAATACCGTATGCCAAACTGTGATTGAGATTCAACTGAGCAGATAACCAAACATTTAGATTTAATAATACAAACAAAAACTTAAAACAGCAATTCAAGAAAATTAAAGACAACACTGTAATATAACCAAGATTAATTTAGCTGCTCTTTTGATTTCGATTAACTTTAATAAGTTTTACACCCTAGATTTTAAACACATACATACATACATACAAATAGCCATAAATACAGTGATATCAGTGCCACCAAACTTCAAATAACTAACTTTAAGTGAAACTTCTTCAATTCCCAAAGTGTTTCATATTATCGTATAAAGTAAGAAAGAACGAAACAAACTTTTCTCATTTTAACTCTTATTTTTTGTTTTTGTTGATACAAAGCTCAAGCACATTTCTAATTAGAAATATATTTGTATGTTAATGTAAATTTCACAAAACGAAAAAAAAAAATTAACTAAAATATATGCAAGACACACAAACAAAGCAAACGAAAAAGTAAGATGAAAAAAACCTCTAAAACAAGAGTCTGTGACATAAGAAGACAAGTTGAAATTTCCATTAGCGCCTTATCATAATTGCAGCATTAATCTGCGCTTCCAACTTCAGCTCTACGTTTCATGTTTACAGACTCGCAATCCACTTGCATACAGTCTTAGATACAAGACTTAAAATGTCCACATATGAATAGGATTCTACGTTAAATATTCCTTTACTTTTTTAGACTTCATGATGCTCCAAACACTACACATTTTGCAGACAACAAAATACTTTTGGCAAACCAATGTCTCATAACTATTTAACACCAAAACGTACCATAAAAAAAAATAAAAAAAACAAAAACACATCGTACATGAAACACACACGTAATGAGACACCGGAGACACGTTTGTGGCAAATTTGTGAACTTGAAATGTGAAAAATATGCAAAAAGTATTTAATGATTATTTCACAGTCAAATCTCTTCTACCTACCAACCGACCAAATCCAAATGTCTAAGGAAAAAACTGATTGGGAGGACAGAGGTATAATGTGGTGGCGGCGCGCCGTGTACTACTTAAAGCTTAGTTCGCTTTTTTTTATTTTTATACTGCCTGCAAAAGTCCAAGGAAAGTCAAACAAATCCAAAAATTATATTTGGTCTTTGGCCTGCACACAATTAAGCGTTGCCGCAGTCAACTTTTAGCTGCCTGATTATCATGACAGTCGCTGATTACTTGAATTCTCGTACAAAAAAAAA
>NDXZ01010340.1:12827-23188 GCA_003055125.1 Paykullia maculata
AAAAAGAAATCCCAAATGAAGAAAATGTGGTCACAAACAAACAAAAAATATCGTTAATTTTTGCTGTTCGCAATGGGACAAAAAAAACATATAAAAACACATTAAAATTAAGCTTAAGAAGAATACAGCAATACAAACACATACTTCTACTCGCACTTTTAATCCATCCATATATGTATATATTTACTATAGACGACAAATATCGTTAAGTAGTTGCTGTTGTTAGAGACCCAACTGATTTGGCGTAGTTTGATTTCATTGGTTTTGATACATTTAAATTGAGTGTGATGTTAATGAGCTTTTGATGAAGTTTTGATGTTATTGCCGTCGAGAATTTTCTTCTTCTTTTGCTTTGTTCACATTTTTTTTTCATATTTAAGTGAGGGACGTGTTGTTGTTTTTTGCCAATTTGAAGCTTGTTATTAGGGTCGTTTATATTGTCTAAAAGGTAGAAGAAAAATCATCATTCTATTGATTTCTTAATTAAGATATAATTTTTGTGATTAAATTATTCAAATGCAATTTGTGCACAGTTTGGAGTTTCTTAAAGATAAGGTAGAGATAAAGACTTACCTTAAGTGGCCCGACAATTAAAAAGAAGAAATTAAAAGAAATAACTTTATTTCTTAGAAATAATTAAATATTAAAAAAAAGTTTATGTTAATATTAATAACAAACGAGAGTAACGGTTTCTATTTTAAAATACTACAGAAAAGTTTGAAATGTTTTGTACTAAACATTTTTTTATTGATGTGTCACTTTTACTTAAATTGTTTTAAGTATAATTGGAACACATTTATTATCAGTTTTTGTCCATATTTTTCCATGTCTTTTAGAGCCATCTGTGCCCTTCTGAGGAAGCAATCTATTCCCTTATTTCTTTCTCCTAAAACAAATAAAGTTCACAAAAAGTTGGCTTAAACCTTTCCTATATAAAGGATTAGTCTTCTTCTTCTTCTGCTTGTAACTTGTAGGTGCAAAATATTTTCTCGTTTATAATCCGTTAAATAGTGTAATACCCTTAGCGTTTTTAAATATATTGTAAATTAGACTTAAAACAGACTTAGAACACATAAATGTCCCCTGAAATTATAATACTACACGCAAAGAAAACGTAACGTATTTACACCTCTCAAAATTATCTTTACATATTTAAAAACCCCACTTTAAAGTCTGCATATATTTAAAAGTTACTTAAAAATTTACAGAGTTATTTCGAATTTATACTTTATACTTACCCTTAGCGACATATCCATAGCAAACAAAACAATTTCCGTTTCAATACAAACGCATTAAAATAATGTTGGATAACATTTAATTCCATTATCACAATAACGCACAACAAAATTAAAAAAGTTAAACAGAACAAAAAAAGAAATCTCAGCGTCCAAAATGTAAAAACCATAAATCACTGCAACTGCCAAACTATACGAAACAAAATGGGAAATAAGAAATTGAGAAAAAAAACCTTAAATGTAGAAACCACCTTCTTAACTAAACCTCCAAATCTCACCCTGCTTTTGTGGAAGCAGCATACAGACAACACGTACCAATGTTTGTAAATTCTTTTTTTTATAAACAGGATACATATCAATTGCAAATATATACAATATTATGGTTTTTCATTTTTAATAGGAATAAACATCAACAAGGACTAGAAAAAAAATCTCCATAATATATGCTAGAGCATATCCTGTACACAAATTGCATAGACACGTATCCAACGGAGCCAAAAGGATAAAAAAGGATATACTACGCATAAAGTTGCTGGCTAAGGTTTACGAAAAAAAAAAACAAAACGAATTTGTTAAGAAATCGGGGAAAAACAACAAAAAAGATGTTGATAAACAAAATATTATTTTTCCTAATTTTTGGTTTGTTAAAAGATGATTTAAGTGAGAATTTGTAAATCACCATATTATTTGAAGATTTCTTTATGGCACATTATTAGCATAGCCACAACATAGCCTTCTTTGTCGTAATCGAAATATTTTTTTTTTAGCAATTTTAGAAGAATTATATTATTAAGAGTTTAAAACGAATTTAAGGAACTTTACACCGAAATAATAATACCACATGGTATTGTTGAAGACACTATTCCCAAAACTTGATTCATAAGCTTAGGGGTCAGCTCTTAATAAATTGTTTTTAAACATTGTATGCAAAAATAAAGTACACAAGTACTATGCAGTCGCTCGAACTCACTTTAAGAACTCTTGCTTAAAACACCTCTGGACTGGAGCCAGAATTAAAATTCAGCTTCATATATATAACGCTCTTCCAAAAGGGTTTTAAAATCAACGCAACTCTACTAACTTCTAAAGCAATCTTACATTTTGCTTTAAGTTTAATGTGACAACTGACCGGTTTTATTATTTTTTATTTTCCGTAAACATTTCGTCATATCATTAAAATCGTGTAATAGATGTATTCACTGCTGTTTATTTAGCCATCTTTAGAGTTTTTGCATTTATTTTGATATATTACCATATTTTCACTTTAAACTAAGACAGAGAAAATTGAAAAAAAAAAACAGTTTGAAAAGTGATCACATAAAAAGAGGATTGGTCAAGTGGGAGGTTTGCATATACAAGGTATATTTGAAGAAGTTGTCTGAAAATAAATTTGACATGAGAAGAATTTTTGTTAGAAATAATGGAATTCATATATGTACATAACTCATACGCATCGTCTTGTTCTTTGCTGCTTTTTTATTATGTCCTGCTTGATGTGGCTTGCCAACAATGTATACGAGGGATATGAATTAAATTGAATTAACTGCAATATAGCTGAAAGTATTGCTTTAATATTGAAGATTTAAAAAAAGAAAGTTTTAAGAAAAGAAAACTTTTAAGAAATAAAGATTACCTCGTAATCTTACTTTTAAACCTAAAGTTAAGCTCCCTTAGCGTTACAGGAGGCGAAATCTACCTACTTTGGGCGAGAAAAATTCTCAATATTGTAACTTTCATAAACATGAACTAAATTGAAGAGTTTTTAATATTATTTATTCTGCATTTGCATTATCTTTAATAGTTTAGGAGATATTATTTATCAAGGAATTTATTGAGAATTTTATGGTTTAATTTTTGTTTGTTTTGAGAACTATATAACAGATTATTGTTTAAGCATTTGCCAGAGTTGGTTTTAAAAATGAACTTAAAATACATTTTACAAAAAACTTCAATCTGACAAGTTTTAGGCCGGTGAACCGTCAAAGCCTTGAAAACGAATTTGACTTAAAACTGTAGCTTATAATCTACGTTGATGTGTCCGTCAATAGTTTTTCCAATCTTTTTTTATTTTTTTACTGCTATCTTTCACAGAGTTTAAAATTCGAAGTTAGCACTCAATTATGACTTTAAACGAAACTTCAAATAATTTCTGGTTGTTTTTAAACGAATTTTTTTTTCTACATTCATAGATTCTCGTACTGAGCTTTCCGTATTATTATTTTATTTAAATGACTTTTTTTTATTTTTAATTTGTTTTTAGTTTCTAAAATAAACTGTTTACGGTCATGATTTTCTTTTAGCAAATCGTTCGAATCAATTACGTTCAATTGGGTCACTAATTGCAACTTGCGTGCTATAATATAAACAAGAACTAAAGCAACTTTAGACATTTTGGCTGCAATTAAAAGAAGTAATCGATATATTGGCTACAACCAATATTTTTAACCACACGCACAGAAAAAACATCATTGAAACATGATCACGACAACCATTTTATTTTCTCTGCGAAAAATGTGGTTACCGCAAACAAATTATAGTAAACGATAATCAAGTATTTGTTTATATTTTATCATTAAATGGTTACCGTGAATGAAAATTTTGATATGATTATTCACAAAATATTATGTTTAAAAAACTGCTGTGACAAACAAAGCCTGATTTGTACGCAAAAATTACATTATATTTTAAGGCATTTAAAGTTATAAGTAACCATAAGATGGTGTGTGCAACAACGGTATAGTTGCAAGGCAATCAAAGTATGATAGACTTTACTATTTGTTTGTTTTCGGTTGTTCTTCTTCTTCTTCTAAGTGCTTTCAATTTAGTGCAGAATTTGTATACAAAATGCCAAGAGTCAAAAAAAGCTTAAAAAAATAATAATAAGGGAAGTCAAATATTACAATTAAAGAGGTAAATAAAATCAATTGGAGGATTCACAAGCCACTCATATGTTTAAGTTACTTTTCATACAAAAAGTGTCCTAAAATAATATGATTCTGACTGCTATGTCTATTGTGCTGTCGTAAACTATCCTGAGCCAAACAGAAAAAGCAGTAACAAAGAACTTAAACCATTTTAAATTTTTAGGATATAAGACAATATGATATCATATGTTGCTTGTGAATCCCCCAAATATAATAATAAGTGACAAAAAATACAAATGTGTCAGTTAATATATTAAAAAATGTGTATATATATGTACATATGTATGTATGTATTTATACGAAACAAATTACAATATTCAGTTAGGCATATTATGATTATGTGGAAACATACTATGATCATATGGGACTATACCATGGTTGTGTGAAATCATGCTATGGTAAAACGAAATGAATTTATAGTTATGTGGGATGTTGTGTGGGATCATATTAAGATTATGAGAAACTTAATTATGTTCATATGGA
The DNA here is from genome assembly GCA_003055125.1 of Paykullia maculata. NCBI lineage: Eukaryota > Metazoa > Arthropoda > Insecta > Diptera > Rhinophoridae > Paykullia > Paykullia maculata. The sequence continues at coordinate 17,470 of NDXZ01010340.1, forward strand.
GCTATATAATGATTAAGGCCCTATGCTCCTTATATATAAATCCGGATAGACAGAAGACGGAAGACATCTGGATGACATACTCTTCAAAAAATAAAATCCGCATTTTGATTTTATCGTTCAATTCTCTTAATAAAACTTTGTGTCAATTATTACGTTTTATATTTAAGTTTGAAAATATTGATCTGCCACCAGAATAATATAATTTTAATTAAACTTTTTATGATTAAAATCGATCATTATACAGTTAAGCTACAATCATATAATCCAAACATAGTATGATGCCATATGATGCCTTCGATTATGATCACCACAACCATGTTTTTTCTTTGCGTGCACTATCAAGAATTTCTCTGACCACCCCATACATCCTACATACATACTTCACAATAAACTTAGTGGTTACAAACACTCTCGAGTACAAATAGAAAACAAAAAATACTTAGGAAGTTACGCTTGGTTTGCATGCCAAAACTTTTGCATGCTGCTGAATTTTCAACAAGAAGAAAAAACCCAAACTTTGTTGTATTCCGGATGGAATAAAAATAATAATAACGGTTTGACGGCGTTATATACACAAATGAATGAAAAAAAAAATAATTTAAAAAAAAATCTCGAGCTTCTGATAACCCACTCTCTAAATTGATTACTATATTGTTCCTCTAACAAAATACGAAAAAAATTATTCTGCCAAATATCGACACTTGAAGTAAATTTATAGCTTTTTACCCTTTTGGTTTTTATTTGCAGTTTAAATTTTTTTTCTTCTTTTTCATGCTCTCTGTCCCTTTTTTAATGCATAGGAAATGTTTTAAAACTATTCAAAACCCACAAATCGCTAAAGACATCAATACTTCTGCTATTTTCCCATCAGTCTATGAGTATGAGTTTATATTTTAAATTTTTTGTTTTTTTCTCATGTTTTCCTCTTCTCCTTGTTGTACTTGTTACTCTTATTTGCATCTTAGTTTAAGTTTCTATTTCAATGAAATAACTTCCGTTTCCACTTTGAATTTTAGTTAAATTTTTCTTTCAGGTTAGTTTTTTTTAATTTTTTTTTTTTAAAGTTTCATTTCCGTTTTAGTTGTTGTATTGAGAGTGCAAGAGTGGGAGAGTTTTGCTGTTTGTGGCAATAAAGTTTTGCCTGAATATTGAATCTGTTTTGTGAGGCGGAGTATGTGTCGTTTTTTTTGTATTTTTAATTTCAACTTTATTTAAATTTTTCATTTTGCTACTGTTGTGTTTAGGTTAAAGGGGTTATTACTCCATGGAGTTGCTGTTCGTTTTCATTTTGTTGTTGTTGTTGTTTTGGCATTCTTTATTCTATGACTGGATGTTTGAATTTAAATTGATTTTATGTTTAGTGAATAGAATTAGGTTTGATTATGCACAAAGTTAATTTAAATTCATTTGAAAGTTTGAATTTTTAAGTGGAATTGTAAATGTTGGCAAAAAGTTATTTGGCCCTTAATAAACTAAAGATTAGATAAACAATCATGCTGTTCGCTTCTGTTAAATAAAAAAAACATATTCATCTCGCAATTATAGGGTTTTACAATGGAGATGGATGTTACAATTGTCAAACATTATCACAATATTAGTTCTGAAAGTAAATGAATATACCGTAAACATTATTTAAGAAATCAAAATATGCACTTAAGAAGTGATAATAAAATATGCTGTCAGAATAATTTGGTGTGGAAAAATTGTTTATTTGCCTTAAAATATTGTTGGGTTTTTTATTGAAGGTGGCTTGCATTTTTAATGTGGCCTTAGCCTGTTACAATACCCCGAATACCTCCACCTTTATGTATAAAAATATCCTGCTCTTTTTAAGTTTAAAGACCGAGTTGGCTTCGGCTAAAAAAGTAAGGTTATAGTTTTAGTTTTGCTAATCTATTTCTAAATCTTTTAATAATAATTCAGTCGAACAAAAAACTTAACCTGGGGGCAAATTACGGCATTAGATATCGAATGAAATTCTGTTCAATCGATCGAGTTTTCTTTACATTTGGTATAGGAATTCTAATTCTAATTTTTTATTTTCGATCGAATTTGCCCCCTGGATAGTGCTGCTTCAGATTGTTTTTAATTTTAATAGAATGTGTTTTTGTAAGTTAAAGCATTTTTCTTCAGTTAATTGGGAAATTTCTACACTGGATTTAGGCCTCCTTGAAACTTACACCTTATTCTAAGTGCAACATATTTAAGTCTCTCTTGCGCAAGGATTTTGTTGTAGTAGAGTAAGTTTAAGTTTCAGTATAGTTGGGACATAAATTTACTTTTTACTCATTAATACTTTACTAATTTAGTTAAAGCTTTTTATACACATGCAGCTGTTTAAAGAAGAAGAACTTTTAAGAAGTTAAAGCCTTTTTCTTCAGCTTAGAGCGGAGCTTCTTCATTGGCCTTAAACCTTCAAAAAATTTATACTTTTGCCTTAATGAAGCATATTCTCTCTCAAAGAAAATGTTGTTGAACATAACTCGTTTTATGTAGATTTAATTAGAGTTATGATATTACTGCAATAGTGAAAATGAGGTATACTGTGTTTTTTTAATTTGTTATCCTTAACAGTCTAACCTAAATTAGAGCGTTAAACGTTGCGTTTAATGGCGTCTACTGTTTACGCCAAGTGACCTACCTAAATAAGAGCGTAAAGGTTGTGTCATTTTTTGTTTAAAGCTTAACCTTTAAACAAAAAATAACTAAAAACATATGAAATAGTGAGCAAATCGCTAGAATTGACGTGAAGGTAGCTAAAATGGCATTGCTTTTCAACAATAACAAAAGCCACTCGCAGCCAACTTCAGTTCTTAATGCGTTGTCAATATCGGATTTTTCAATTGTAGAGCGCTGACGCCGCGCTATTTCGGTTTGCTTCATATGATTTGTATGGGCATGAGAATTTTTAACAGCTACATAACGCTTAGTGCGCTGATTTAAGTTTAGCTGTAACTCTTTAAACCACGCTAAAATAAGTTTGTGGACTTTGAACGAAACAACTTAAGTCGAGTTTCTTAAATTTATAAGAGAGAAAAATGTAAACAATATATAAAAAAACCTTAAAAATATTTGATTTTTTTACATGCAATCTCTTTTTCTATATCTCCTTAATAGATGCTTAGAAAAGCAAATTTTGTGCTCATAAAATTATTCTTCTGATTGGTTTTATTTTTTATATGTTTTTTTTTTGACTTCAACCTAAGAAAATTTTGTAAAAAGTTCACGGAAAATAAGAAAACCGGACATTAGAGACTCATTTAAATGCAACCTGAAACTAACGAGCTTTTATCAAGTTTCGATTCTAGTTCCGTAGAATTTGCTTCTTCAATCTCTATGGCCAGTTGTTTAGTTCTGATACTGACTGATTTTATATATTGCTTATTAAGTCCCACCAGCAATTTTTTTTTAAATCTATTAAACTAATACGCATCCTGGGACTCCTTCAAATATCTTGAATGTATTTATATGTTGTGTACTTCTAAAACGTAAATCAGATTTTAACCTCTTTACAACAAAAAAAAAAAAAATAATATTTTTTAAGATTTTTAAATTCCTGATAAAAATTTAATTAATGTCTCTTGTATGAACTGAAGACACTTTTGCAGCTAAATACATTGTTTATCGGCTTTAACTTCGCTAGACTTTCAAATGTTTTGTAATTATTTATCAGAATGCAACATTTAACAGTTGGCGAAATCTATAAGAAAAAGTCAGACAAGTTTTTTTTTTAATTATTCCTGCTCATTATTCCCATTCATATAACATACCGAATCAGCATTTACATACTTTCGCAATGGAAAGACAGACAAAACCCATGCTAATTAAAATGTGTAAAAACTAATGGATCTGCACTAGAAGAAAATATATCAAATACAACAAAAATTTTATTTTAAGAGAAAAAACTTATGAATTAAAATATGGAAACCAAACGCATAAAAATTAAAATGAGGCAGCAATTAATTCATTAATAAAAATTTCAAGCAACTGTTAATGAATTTCGAAAATAAATGAGACAAATTTTTTATACTAATTTAACCCTTCGTAACCAAACTTGAGGAATAAACAAACAACAAAATATGAAAAGAAAATGTGACAAAATTTATGAATTAACTAAAGGAAGACAACAACTGCAATACAAGCACTGAATTGTAATGGAAACCAAGAAATGTTCAAATAAAACAAAACATACTTAAACATGGCGTATACAACATGGAATACCATTTAAATAAACACACACACTCGTTCACTCACTCACTCACTACCAAAAATGAAAAACAAAAATTTGCAACAAAAACTTAAATTAAATGAATCCTATATTTGGTTGATTTCAGCTGCCATGTTGTTAAATATTTTAGATGTAAAATCTGAAAAAGAAACGAAACAGACAAATTTTGCAAAAATTTTCACATATGACGTTTTGTCTGTCTAACATTGCGTCCGTCCGTGTGTCTGTCTGTCGCTATGTCCCATGGCATGATTAGCTCTAAGGCATCCATGAAGTTTTTAGGCAGCGTCTCTCCGTGTATTGAAGCGTTTTTTCCCCTTTTTGTGTTATTGTTTTTTCATATATTTTTGGCTGAGTCTGGTGGGTTGGATAAATGTTAAAATGAATTAATGAATGGTTGGATGGATGGATACATGCATCCATGTGTACACTCGTATGCAGAATAAGCATTACTTGTTCCCAAAGATGACATTTCATCTAATTACAGGGTGTGTTGCTTGAATGCCTTAAAAAAATAAAACAACCACAATAACTTTGGCAACAAAATGTTTGTATTCATGAGTAAATAGCAACAAAATCAACAACAGCAGACACTACAAATATGAAATCTGTATGCAAAACCATCATCTCTTCATATCTTTGTATACAGCTTATGCGTATTTAAAAGACATTATAGATTTTCACAGTTTCAAATATTGGTCTGGTGTGGCTGTTATTTTTTTTGCTGCAAATCAAAATAAAGAAAAAGGCCTTTTTAAGGCCCTATTCAGCAAAATCTAGCACTGTTAGTCTCGTTATTTAGTCATATACTTTTTTAAGAGGCAATGTCATAACCAATCAAGGTCTTTCAAACATTCTTCTTGTTTCCTTATAGGATCTAATCTTTAGCAGGAGTACGCGAACAGTTATTTTGTCTTTTAAAAAAATCCTAAATATAAAAATAAATCATAAATTTTTAAATGTTTTTGACGAATTTTTAATTTGTCTTAGGTTAGGTCGATAGAAGGAGCCTCGAGGGGTCTCATAACCCTTAAGACATACACCTAAGCCTGCGATCGGCTTGTTGTGCGCTTCTTGGGGTGGCAAAAAGGGGAAAAGAAGAAAAAGGAAAAATAGAGGAGCGAAAAAAAGATTAAGAGAATCGTACTGCTCACTGGAATTCGGACACTAGGACGAACTTCCACAGTGCTACCCATCCTAAACCTCTTAGATGAACTACGTCCGGTATAGTGTACGACGCAGAACATTGGGCCCTCTCATCTGCAAAAGCAGGGCAGTGGCTTAGGAAGTGTTCCATCGTTTCGATATCCTCCCAGCATGTCCTGCAGTCACTTTTCTCCCCCACTTTTATCCAGTGAAGGTGTGCTCGTAAGTTGGAGCGTCCTGTCAGTATACCCATCAACCTTCTATGTTCCTGTTTCCCAAAACTTAGGATCTCCCTTGTTCTATCCTTTTTAGGGTCACCTTATAGGACTCTAGTGATTCTTCCAA
>NDXZ01010341.1:10212-26004 GCA_003055125.1 Paykullia maculata
GTTACGCTAAGTAGAGAGTAGGTTTTTGTTGTTGAGGGGGTGGCAGTGTTTAAAGTTTACTTTACTTGTGGAACACTGAGTCTTATATTCTTTAACATATTTTTTTTGTTTAACTCAACCTCAATTTGCTGTAGATTCTAGATTTTGATGATTTTCATCATCGTCATCTAAAATGTCCATGGGTTTGCGACTAGATGCTGGTGGTGTTAATAAACCATCGGGACACATAAGACCAGTGGCTGGTGAAGCTTCTTGCTTAATTTTTATGGCTATGGCCAATATTTGTTCTTGTAAAAGGCAAGCACGATCCTAAAAAGATAAACAGAGGAGAGAAAATACAAACAAAAATGTAAGAAAAAAGTTTGAAATTTTAATGCAATTTTTAATTTAAACAAAACATTGTTGCTGCTATACCCTACACCAGACATCTCACAACATCTCTACCTCATCTAACGTAAACTAATATAGAAAAGAAGATACGTTACATTATAAGTTTGGAAATGGCCACGTATCTCGCTTTTGAGTTACAAGCTAACATCTACAAGAATTTTAGCCCCGAAAATACTAAAATAAAAATATAATTCTGGTGTAGGGTGTAAAATGGTCGAGCTTGACCAACTTCGTATTTCTTTTTTACTTTTTTCCTAACATTAAAAACAAAAAAATACTTACAAACATCGCCATTGTTGTTGTATGTGTTTGTATTATATGTGAGTCATCTGTCACAATATTGGGACAGATATGACCCAGACCAAATTTTGTATTAAGTTGTTCATTTTGTTCTAATAAATGTAAATTCTGTGATTCTTCATTAACGACTTCAAAGAAAGGCTGCATCCAGCGTGCACAAGGCTGTATTGTTTGCCAATCCAGGCCAGAACAACGTAAAGCAGTTTCACTATAAAAACAAACAAAGTAACGATTTATTAAAAAAAAACAAAATTCGAAATTTAAGAAAAAATTTAAAAAAAAAATAAATTGTATTTCAAATCGATTGCAATTTTAAAATAATTATGTATGTATGTACCTATTAAATGTATGCGATATAGCTGCGGCCGCAATTACCGAATAGGGGAAATTGGCAACGCCAACATCTAGCGAACACAAGTCTAATAGTTGAGCTGTTTGTACAAATTCTAAACCCGAAAATTGTGGATAAATAAAGGCATCATCGACTTCACAGTTTTGTGATTTTATCGAAATGTTATTGTTATTATTTAAGGCAGGTTGTTGTTGTTCTGAGGCAGTATTTGTTGTTGTTGTTGTTGTGTTTGTGTTATTAATATTTTTAGGATTTTGTGAAGTTTGAAACGTGGGAGGTGTACGATTATTAACATTCAATTGCATATAAACACCCAACCAACCGATGGGTGTAACCGGACTAATACTCCATTCTAAAGCTTGCAATAGTAGGATTTCATGTTGCAGAATATCCGACTCCTGGCAAGCACCATCCGTTACATAGGCAAATTCACCGATTTTGGGTGGATAGATTTCTTCAACTTTGGCCGCCACAAACAGGCAGGTGATGCCTATCAATTGCAAATGAGTCTTTTGCACATTCTTCTGGGTACTTAGATAGCGATCGAGATAATCGACAGCCAAGAAATAGGTTTCGCGATGTAGTTTATATACTTCGCACACCTCAATCAACCAGTCGAGCAGAATGGCTCGCATACGTGGTTGTAGACCTGGATGATGATCCAACATATTGCTGTCTCTTAAGCAGGAGGCCTGTTCGTCTTTTTTGCACATCAATTGCCAGACATCTTGAGCATTGGCCCATGATAGGGCAGGCAAGGGACACTGACGTGGTGGTTCAGGATCAGCAGCCGGTGTCATACAGTCAACGTAGTGTGTATTCAAATACTCATCGAAAGATTTCACCTGGGGCTGCTGGTTGGGTAAATGGGAGGCGGATGTTTTGTTGGAGCTTGAAGTTTTGACGGTTGATAATCTCTGGCCTGGTGTACGTTCACCATGATGGACATTATCTACTTCCACTTTATCAGAGATGGATATGTTTTGTTTAACAGCGGCAGGTTTGTAAATTTGTAAAATTTTTGTAGAGTCCGTCGAGCATGGCGATATCGTGCCTGAACCAATATCATCATCATCATCATCGTCTGTTATATGATCACTGTCATTATCATGCTCCAGCTCATCTTCAACTTCCGCATCATCATCTTCTTCAGGCAAGTCTTCGTGATTGTGTAATATATCCTCATCTTCGTGCCTTAAACTGCTTGGACTATCGGGTATGGCTTCGTTGACTACTTCGAAATCCGTACCTGTCGACAGACATTCCGATGAGCTGCACGTCGAATCGATTTCTTGGGCCAGAATTTCATCAACAGGCGAAGGATAGGCGGAGGAGACTACAGAACCATTGTCACTTTGATAAAGAGATGATAGATGCTGTTGACGTTTGGCAGAAGGTTCAAAACCTAATTCTGGGTCCTGCAATTAATAATAAAAAACAAAATTCTTTAAGTTTAAAAAAAAGCAAAGGATAGGGAAGACTTAGGGAAAATCCTAAAATTTTCAAAATATATTGCGTGAAGGGGAAAAAGGATATTTGGAAAATGTATAAGGTTTTTTAATAAAATGTTTTTGTTGCTTCTGTGTGTTTTATATAATATTAGGCCCTACATCCCCCTAAAGTTTTAGCTGGATTCAAGCCCGTTTTAAATGTATAGATTTTGATATTGAGTAAGTAGAAACTAAGTACATGAAGCCAATAAAAGGAATCGTTAGGATGATATATTATTTTCCGGTATAGTAAAAACGTTATACAAAAATATTATATATGTAAATTGCTCTTACTCAATAGCATACTTTTCAATGAGTATAACATACCGTCTGCATTACTAGGAAGTAGTTTTTTAATAACAAGTTTATATTGTGAAATGTAATAATTTATTCATGAGATATCTAAAAAGGAGTAAAAGCTGCATACACTTTGGCTGAAAAAAATGTTAGGAGCCACTTAAATTAGTTATTATAATTCTCATTTGGGTTACCATACTTTAAGTATAAGTAATTATATTTTCGAAAGGATGAATTTCATGACGGTTTTCAAATCGACTCTAAAAGTTTTTTCCAAGCATTTGTGTAAAACATAACGTCCAGAAGTAAGAAACCTTAGTTTTGTTCCTAGGAAGCCGAATATACTACTTTAATAATAATGAGTTATGTAAGCCCATGCAATCAATTGGATATTTTACTTATTAAAAGCGAAAAGTTATATAATATTTTCAAAGTATTGACTCATATAATTTCTGATTTATAATCTAAAGGGCTGCTTTATTTGTTGATAGTAAGTAGTTACTTAATGGCAATAGAGTAATGACTTCACAAAATCCCTATTTGTAAGCGAGGATGGTAATGACTTATTTAAGTCCCTATTTGTATCATTTTAACTCATTACAAAGCAATGCAAGTATTTGCTGGGATGTTCTGTATCAATAAAAAGGAAAAGACGTCTATTTTTTTAATATGTAATTCAAAACAATTTCTTAAAATAAAAAGTAATTAAATAATTTTGTTAAAATTAAATAATATGTTAATTGTTTATATTTTAATATTTTTTTAAACATGTGTATTTTAAAATTAATATATAAGCGATTAAGATTTGTAAAAGAAGAAACTATAAAACTTAAATATAGATTATTTTTTTACGAAATAAAAATTCTTTAAAACAATAATCATTTATATTCTATTAAATGTTATTAAAAATTCTTAATTAATTTTTTTATAGACAGAAACATACAAAGTTTAGTTTAAAATGGACGGTTGTTCGTTTCTGCTGGCCAACCACGGCTGGCTATAGGGTGCATGTACAAACATTTTTAATTTTGTTTTTGCTCGTACTTACAAACCCCCTTTCCCACCATCCCACAAAAAAAAAATGTTAACAAATATTTAAATTCATTATCAAAAAAAGCTTAAAAAATTAGGATACCTTTTTAAAAAAAAAAATTTCCTTTAATTTATTAATTTTTAATTTTGACTTTAAGAGTTTACAAATTGAGACAATTTGAGATTTTAGTTTTAAAAACGAAATTTTCATACAAAATCTGTTCAATGAACTTAAAAATTGTTTATGAATATGGGAGAAATTTTTTTTTGTTTGAAAATAATAAAAAAAAAAATTGTTCACAAAAAATCAAAAATCAAAATTTTAAATATATTTTTTTCAAGTTCAATATCTCTTAAATCATAGAATATTACTTGTATATAATGCTACAAGCATGTCTTTTTCCTAAATTAATATCAAATTATTATTATATTTATAAAAAATATTTAAGAAAGTTATAAAGGACCGAAAAGTTGTTTTTAACAGAAGTGGGTACTTTTGTCCCACTGTAGCGCCGCCTGTGACAGACTTTTTTCTGAAAACCCAAATTCTCTTTTACAAATGTTTTAATATAAATCTGATCTGTGATTTTAAAGTTACATTCTTATTGCCACTTATTTTACAAAGGACTTATTTGGGAGTTTAGGTTTGAAAATTTTTTTCTAAAACAATTTACAGCCTAAATAACCTTTTAATTTTATTTCAAGATTTTTTCTTAAATATTATTTAGAAACATAATATATTTTTAAGAAAGTTTTGGTAACATTGGTATATGTTCTGTATTCCGTGTGGATTACAGGGACATGCTCCAATATTTACAGAACAATTTCCTATTGATATAAATCTTGCAAACATTTTCTACATCAAATATTAATAAAAAGTTTTGAATCCCTTTTTATTTTAAACGGACATCTTTAAGTTTGAACAATTCAAATTTTTAAACTTCGATTAACAAGAATTAAAACTCTGCTGGCCACTTTCATTTACTCCCCGGGTGATCGTTTAAAAATTGTGTGGAAAACAACAACAGGTAAAAGAGAATAGATTTAAATTAATGATAGAAAAAATAATTTGTTTCATTTACCATTTCAATGACTTTTCTTTTGCGCTCACACTTCATAATAACATCAAGTGTCAGACTTCCAGCCACTGCTACAACAAACGAAAAACACACACTTTCAAAGGGTCTTCACGGAGCCAAACACACAGCCGCGAATGGAAAACAAGGTTTTTCACACTTTTTTTCTTTTATTTTGTTCTTACAAGAAACGAAAACACTTTCGGGTTTCACGAAACAAAAATATTAGTTTTTCCTTTTGTTGTTCTTAAAGATTTGTGCTTTAACTCATGTGGAGCGAAGTAGAGAAATTAATTAATTTTGAATTTCAAAAATTAAGATTTTTTTTAAAAATATATTTTGTTAATTTAAAAAAAAAATTATTGCACTTTTTGCTTTGTTAACATACAGCGGAAGTTTCTTTGGTATAAAATATTTTTGGTTTTATTTTAGGTTAAAATTATGTAAATAATTTTTTTTTTCATTTCGATTTAGTATTTGAAAATCTTTTCGTTGCTGGCTATATGTAAAGGAATTTGCGTAGAGAAGAGATCCTTTTTGTTTTGTACTTTTTTTTTTGAAAATCTGTTGTTATGCGTTTGCGTGTGTTGAGGGATTGACTTTTCCAGTGAAACTAAGTTTGAAATGTTAAAGAATTCAAGCATGTCCTCGAATACATACATATGTATGTACATATGTAATAACGAATAAATGAGGGTTGCATATTTTCTTACTTGCATTTAAGTTGTGAACACATACATACATACATACATATGTATACTAAATAGTTAGTCAGCCTGTGTACGTGGTGTCTCTGTGTGTGTGTGTTTATTTTACTCGTTAGAAGTTACGATCGCACAAGGATCCTTTTTATTACTTACCCTTAAAATTTCATATAAAGTAAAATAAAAGAAAAAAATCCATACAAACATACATACATTTCTGTGTGTATGTTTACATTTGAAAACGGTTTTAACGAAGGTCAGTGCAAAAGAAACGAAACAATAAAAACCTTAAAGATCCTTTTAAGTATAAAAAAAAATGCGAAACCATAATACATATACACACAAATCCTTAACAATAGTTTAAACTACATAAAATTAAAAGAAAATATTCATAATGCAACAACAACATCAAGAAAAAAATAAAAACAATTTCTGTGTATCATCATCATTGATCCTTTTAGAATGAAGAAAAATTACAAAATCAAGATTTTTTTCTTATACCTACAAGCAAGCTCTACCCTCTAAGGATAGAAGAATATTTCTTAAAAGTTAGACAATTTTCATGCCTGGATGAGTTCTGTTGTTGTTGTAGTTTCAAGATACTGATAAATGAACCATAATTTCAACATCATGTGATGCAATTGCATCTAAAGTAAAATGAAATGCAGAGATTTTTGCATAAAAAAAAAACCATATGAAATTTTTAGGGCCAAAGGTCACTAGACAACACAAATCATCACTAAAAAGTTTCTCATTTATTAAATGGTCGGATTTTGACAATCTTACGAAAGGGAAAAAGTCACACACAGAGTCTTTAAGGAGCTAATATTGAGAATTATTATGAAAACAGCATCCCTTTAAAACTTTATTGTTTGGTACTTTAAAAAAAAAAAAAATAGATCAAATCAACAACAATTATGCAGTTTTAAGGCTATTTTCTTAATCTTTAAGCATAAAAATTTTGTCAAAATTTTCTCCCTGGGGTGTGTAGCTGCTGCCAAGAAAGCATAACCAATTTGATTTGTAGACAGCCTTCCTCCTTTCTATTCTTATCGTTATACCCTTCATCGCCACCAGTGGAGGCAGGGTAGGCATATATTTAAGTTTGTCATTGCATGTGTAACGCCAAAAAAAATATATGTTTCCAAAAACATATATATACAAATGTATATACATATATATTTTTGGGTCAATTAAGCAGTGTCTCTCTCTTTGTCTGTGGAAAATATTCTTGCGGAATCATATTAAATTTACTCAAACTGTTTCCGCATATAGTTTGGTATTTAAAATAAAATAAATCGGCCAACTAATCAATATTTTCACATTTTTTTAAATTTTATCTACTGAGGCCCTTTATTACAACTTGCCAATAATAGCTAAAGTTGGGGTATTATTGGACAGATAATAAGCATTTCGTTATTAAAGGACACTTTAAGCTAGAAGTGATAAATAAGCTTAAGTATTTATGCATTTGAAGTTGCCATATTAATTGTTTGTAAACAAACAAGTAAGAGCGCTATATTCGGCTGTGCCAAATCTTGTATACCCCTCACTACGTGTCTTACGAACAAATATAATTAGTTTTTGTGTAAAAAAAGTTATATTTTTCGTTTATATCTCGTTAATTGTCGGATTTTGGTTATTTTCAATAGGAAGAATCTCTGGAATATTTCTGATAGTTTGATACCAGTAGCAGGTCCGTACGACAACAAACTGACAGATGGACATGGCTAAATCGACTTCCCTGCCTATAAAGATTCAAAACATATATATATGCTTAATGGGGTCGCAAAAGAATACAAATGGAATGGCAAACTTATTTATGGCAAACTTATTTATGGTGGTGAAGGATATAATAAACAAAAGTAAGTCGTTGCCACCATATATTTAGAAGAACTACATTAGTTATCGCTCTAGTACATCCATATTTTTATTAAAATCAACTTTATTTTACAAGGAGGGAGCAAAATAGTAAAATATCACTTTATTAATGACTTTAGCCAAAGTTACCTTTAACTTACCGGAACTAACAAGCCTAACCCCTGTTATTATAACTTGCCTTTAAAATTCCTGTTAGTAAAAGGTACCTTTAGCTATTGTGAGGAATAAAGTTTCATTTCATTATTACAACTTCCATTTAAAATAAATTTTATAATTTTAAAATGATGGCAATATTGGTTTTTGTTTACCAAAGACTACATCCTTTTACATACAAAGTAGCAGGATTAAATAGTTAAAAAAGAAAAAGTAATATCTTTATCTAGTACAGACAACCTTAATTTAACAAACCTTACGTTAAAAATTAAAGTTAACAAAAACTTCCCTTTAGTTTATCGTTCACTTTTGGATTAAAGTGTAGTAATAATAATGTAAAACTAGTTATCTGTCCGATAATATCTGTACTTTTGCTATTGGTAAGTTGTAATAATGGCCCTAAATAGAATAACATTACAATTCTGCTACAAAGTTTACATTAAATTCAAAAATGTTTTGAATCGAACTGAATAATATATTTTACAAAATATTTTTAAACTATTAAAAAAAATTATATTTTTAGGATGGACCAGTCGGTTTAGTTATGGGCAAAAATATTAACCAACCTGTAGGAAATTGTACCACATAATCTCACTATAAACATTTACAGCAACAACAATGTTACAAATTAGCGTATAAATTTGTGTTTATGTGAAAAACCATAGCGTGCATGTGTGCGATTGAAAATCCATGTGTGGACAATATTTAGTGCTGATTAGAACAAATTAAAATTAATATTACTTTTAAATCACTTTTCAGATTTATTTGAATTTTTTTTACATCTAAAGAAGAAGAGTCGAGCTTTTGGAATATTATTATAAGGAGAAAAATGTTTTATGTTAAAATGCAGATATAGTAAACTTAAGTCGCCTACCTCAATTGTTTTTTTTTTGTATAAATTTGTTAAAGATTTTTTTAAAACTTTAAACCAAATTGCGTTTTTAATTTTTTAAACCCTTGTTGGAAAACAAAAAGCTTAACTTAAAAAGGAAGATCTAAGAAATGCGTCATAATTTGTTTTTTTTTTATAAAAATTTAAATTTTTATATAAATTATGGAATCCAAATAAATTATAAATCAATGCAATAATCCTTATGGAGATTTTCTATTTATATTAACAATTCTATAAAGTCCTTATTTGTTTTAAATTTACAATTAATAGTTTCACCCAAAACTCACAATATTAAGCAATTTTTTCCTTTGTAATTGGTGGAGGGTATTAAGGATTCGTCATGACTGAACATAACGTTCTTAAATTTAAATTTCTTTTTCTACTTCAAGCAAAAAAAAAAAAGAAAAATAAGAAAAAATCTTGCTTTTCTTCTTGTCAGTTGGAAAAATTAAAACAAAATGTCACAGTTCATTAAAATTAAAGCATCGTAAAAATGATAAAGTATCTATTGGATTTTTATTGTAAATTGTTTAATTATATGAAAAAAAAGAAAAAAAAGAGAAGCTGGCCAAGAAGGCAGATGTTTTGCTTAAATGTCTTTGGTTTATATGGAGGTTTAAGGCGATTATAAAGAACGACAATAAATCATTTGTAGTAACTTCAACAGCAATAAAAAGTTCAAAAAGAAAATTTTCTCTTCCTTTTTCTTTTTTTTCTGAAAAGCGGTAAAACAAATAAACGGCTGAACCTTTTGACCGATGGTCATGAAAAAGTTTTTCAAATGGAAAAATATCAATTAAATTAAAGTTTGAAGCGAGTAATAGAATTCATTGTAGGAAGAAAAAAAAAATAAAATGAAAATGGGGTAGAAGAAAATTGCTATTAAGGTGTTAGAAAAAATATAAGAAGCTGCGTTTAAAGGAAGACCCCTTAGAGCGAGTTTTTGATTTAAAGATTAAACTTTAATTAGTAATAAGATTAGTAGTTTTAAATAAATTAAATGTAAAATGAACTAATTTTTATGGTTTTGGAGTTGCAATGTTTAGCGATATGAAAAAATTATTTATGTTATTGTGGCCATTTGAGCAAATGTTATTTAGAAAGATAATAAGAATGCAAAACAAGTATGTCGAGAAATAAAAATGAACAGTTCTGATGATTTTTAATGTCTTATGAGTTATTAAAATCCATTTTAAGAGATTGCTTTTAAATTATGGATAACTATGGATCAACCCCTAAATAACGTAACATTTTATTTCTTTTTTTAATTTCAGCAAAAAAGTAAAAAAAAATATATTAAGTTTATTAAATTCATAAGTTAAATTCATTATTAAATAAGGCTTAAGAAAAACTTAGATTTCTTCTTCTTCGTTTGCTTTCCCAACTGAAACCCTAATTCTAGTGTAAATACAAGTTTATACGAACATCTTAACCGCAAATAAAAATATTGTGAATTAAAAATTTAAATTCTTACAAGACAAACTCATAACAACTATTCTTGACTCAAGAATACATTTTGCAAAAAAAAAAAAAAAATAGTGTGTCGTNNNAAAAAAAAAAAAAAAATAGTGTGTCGTTGCCACATCTTTATATGTTTTAAGTGTTTTTGATAACAAAAACTCTAATTGCCATGTTTAAAACTACCACCGAGCAAAAAACTGAAGAAAAGGAATTATCTTAAAACTTTAAGCGTATTTTTGTCACCCGGCATCACTTATTCTGTAGGCAAACTGCATTAAAAACGGTGAACTATTTCTTTGCAAAAAGCTGCCATATAAAAGGTAGTCAATACAAAGTACTTTGTCTAAACATAGGCACCACCAAGAATGTACCCAAATATTTTGTGGAACTTTTTCAATTTCTTCCAGACGTACATACCTTTCAAATTCAAATAACTTTAAATTCGTTTGTCAAACTATTTATAACACATACCATAAAAGCAACTCTAAATACTTCAAAATGTTGATTAATTTATGTATTTAAGTTTAAAATTTTCCATAACTAATTGATGGATAAAAGTCAACTTAATCATATCCACAGAATAAGAACAATTTAAAATGAAGTGATATTTTCATGCATTTAAAGTATGTACATATATTTATGTTTGTAATAAAAAACAAATCTTAAAAACTATAAAGTTTCTTTGAAGTAGTTACTAAGGACAATGTTTTTAGAATTATAGACAAACACCCTTTCTAAAACAAAAAACATTTACAACCCGTCAACCAAACCAAACATTCATACACATGTATGTATTTAAATATGTTAATATGTTTAGCAGCAAATGTCAAAATAATTTTATCTTAAAGGTAGACTTTTTTTTACATTCATACATACACATTTATTGCCGGCAATTTATGTCACACTTATTTTTAACAATAGTTGCAGCAATTGTTAAAAGCAATAAACTGTCGAATTTGTTTCATTGCTTGTTAAAATCAGATTTATTTCTTTTTGCAAAAAATAATTTTCAACAAAATGATAATTAAAAAAAAGAAATCAAATTTTTAAAATAAAACATTAAAATACATAAATTTCATAAACATAAATAGAGACGCTACTCTTTTCTGTCGGTTTTATTTTATATGTTTAGAAATTAAAATTATTAGTTGAGACAGGCGGTAGTAAAACATTTTTCACATAAAATTCGGTCACAATTTAAAAGCAGGTAAAATCATTTATTTTATTAAACATTTTTTAAAGCAAAACATTGTTTTAAGCCAGACATTTGATATTTCTACACTGAAAATATTTTTCAAATTATTATCTAAGCATTAGCTTTTCTATTTTTACTTTTTTTTTACTAAAAGTAAGATATAAAAAAAATTATTTGACAACCTAATTAGTCAAATAATTTTTTTTATATCTTACTTTCAGTAAAAAAAAAACTTCAACAAAAATATATTTTTTTTTTGTTAACGCACAAATATTTTCCCGATTTTCGCTAAATATTTTTCTAAGTGTAATTAGCCAAACATTCATTGTTATGAGCCACATAAAGCTTTTTATGTGTCAATGCAGCGCCAGCAGCATTTTGTAACCCAGCCACAATTGCTTGGAAATTGGAAGTTGATGTAAACAAATAGAAAGACCGTTGAAAAGGGGATGCCACATTTAATTTTTTTTATTATTTATGATAGTTGTGCGAATAGAGAAATAGATTTTTGCCGTAAAAAAAGAAAATCGCAACAAAGTGTCGTTTCAGTGGCAAACGATCATATAACAAGTAAAAGCGCTATATTTTGCTGTGCCTAATTTTATATACCCTTTACTTCGTGTATTTATGTATATATGTGTATGTATGTATGTGTGTATACGTACGTATGTATTTACATGTCTGAAAGGTATTTAAAGTCTTAGAAAACTTGATTTTTGTATAGTCCATATAGGTTTTTCGCCCATACCTTTGCTGATTCTGGGCCAATTAGTAAATTTGTTTAAAACTTTCCAAAAAGGCATGTCTTATACACATAATAATAATTTTTGTGTAAAAAAATATATATTGTTGGCTTATATCTCGTTAATTGTCGGATTTTGATGATTTTCAATAGCAAGAATCTCGGGGAAATTTCTGATCGTTTGATTCTAATAACGTGTCCGTACGACATTGGGGGGCTGAGAAAAGTTGATTTCAACAGACAAACAAATACACAGACTGACAGACATGGCTAAATCGACTTCCCTATCTATAAGGATTCAGAATATATATACTTTATGGGGTCGCAAATGAATATTGTAGAAATTACAAACGGAATGACAAACTTATATACATATACCCTCCTCACCTTGTGAAGAGTATACAAATTAATGACTCACACATAAAAATGCATCTCTTCTCGGCTAAGATTGTATTTATCTTTATATATATAATTCAACAATACGTGTGTATGTCACTGAACTCCTTCTAAACAGCTGAACCGATGGTTTAGATTCACATTACTTTAAAAATATTGAGATCTGTTATATATTTTGTATCAAAACTTTGTACCTTTAACTATAATATAACTTTCCTTGTTCGAGCAAAAATTGCCTTGATCGGAGCTGGGGGTGTGACACCGCCCATAAAAAAATACATAAATTGAGATGTTTTGTAGTCGGATATCTTGGAATTCATGAACGAACTTGCAAAAAAATCTTTTTCAGATTTAACGATTGAATTTGATTGTAAGGCGTGTCTTACAAAAAAATGTAGAGTTAAAAGAAAATTGGAATTTGCGTTAATTTTTTTTTAAGCCATGGCTACATTTAGATGGTTTTTCATAAGGTCTCTAGTGTTGTTAGTTACTAAATATAGATTTCAAAATGGCAACTTAGAAAATAAGAAAAAAAGAAGATAATTACCTAAAGATAACACAAAGAGAAAATTTAGAGTTAATAAACTTTTGCTTAGCGTGTGCGATAGGCATGTCCATATGTATGTGTGCATATGTGTGTATGTATGTGCAGCAATGCAATCTGTAATTAGTGGACTACGTAATGATTAGTCTTATTTGTATATGTTTTCTAAACCTAATTACTTTTTAGATATTATGACGGTTTTTTAGTCCTTCAATCACACACACAAAAGCAAGTTTAAACAGTTAAGATTGGGATTTTCAAACTAATTTTATTGCACCTTTTTAAACAATAAAATAATAAAACACTTAAATGTCAGCAGGTTATTTTTTTGGTGACAGAAAGGGATAACGGTTCTTCTGTGTTTTATTGCATCACAATACAAGAAGAACCCGTTTTCGGTCAAAATCTTAAGTCCATTGAAAAATGTTTGCGGCGTGATGTGACCTATTAAAAACTAAGAAGTAAAAGAGAAAAACAGGTAAGAGAATATGAAGAATTTTCAATTTCCTTCATTAGTTACGCCCCACGTTACAAACATTACATCCAGCCGGTACATTTTTTCTTGAACTTTCAAGAGATCAAGAGATTCAGATTCCTAACTATTTTAATTTTAGTTTAAATTTAAATTCCTTAAATTGTTTATATCTTTTTTTTTATACATATTTACTTGAGAATCTTAATCTTTTTCCATAAAACAAGAAATAAGACCTTATAACTTTCATTGGTATAAATCTTGCTAAAATCTGTTAAAAAAGCTTACGAAAGCTTCTAAATATGCACGTAGTGGCAACGACTTACCTTTATTTATTTGTTTCACTACAACAAATAAACGGATTTAAATAATGGCAACGTTGAATGCATTAACCTTACGTTACCATATCGTTCACTTTTAGCTTAGTGTTCCTTAATAGCAAAAAACTAATATTCTCACATAAGCTATTGGCAAGTTATAATTACGATTTATTTAATTTTAATAAACTTTATACATAAATCCCTATTAAACGTGAAGTAGAAAACATGATTTGAAAAGTAACTGATTTTTAGCCAACATACATACCTACATACATATGTATGTATGTTTGTATGTTTTTAATGTCTTCCACAAATTCTCTTTAAAACTCCTTAGGAGGTTTACTTAACAAACTATTGTCCTTTCTAGCAACACACATCTGCCTAAAATTTTTATTTACCTAAATAGACAAACGTACAAATTGTTTATATCAAAATTGAAAAAAAGGAGAAGATTCTTATCTGGCAAGAATAAACACTAGCGGCGAACTCTACATGAAACAAAATTTATTAAAATATTTTGCAATTATCCCTAACATTTCAATATGTTTAAAAAAAAACTCGCTTAAAAATAAAACATTCTTAAGTATGTTGAGATATATTACGAGTATCCTATAATTTAAACGGTTGATTTAAAAGTGTTACTTAAAGTAAGTTACTAAATAGAGCATTTAGGCAAGAAAAATTAAAGATGGTATGTTGTAGTATGTGCCAAGAGCCTAGGACAGGGACATGCGATATGAATGGTAACATATGTTTAACATAACAATTAGAACATTTTGTCTTAAACAAACTAAAGAGCTTAACTAATTTGTATACAGTCCAAAAGATACTAAAAATAGTTACAAATATATTTAGAAAATTTATAGAAGTTTATGCAATAGACATTTATTAGACATATATACATACATACATTAAATGTATATATAATAGACCAGTCAATTAACTTTATTATCCTTATCATTTTTGTCGATAAAATTTATAAAGCAAAAAAGTGGCAGATGATTGAAATTAAATAAAAATACTCGTAACAAATAGAAAACTGTTATACAAATTTTATAAAACAAAAACTATTGTCTATTGTTTCTTAACATAATTTAAAAAGAGACGAAATTAAGGAAGGAAGCATTTGCTGTTTGTTGTCCGCTTTAAATAAGAAAATCACAAAGATTATTCTTGGCTTATGTTGATGCTTTTTGTCCTTTTTAATCATTTTCGTTTTTCCCAATAAGCAAACCGTTTGCTAATAACTAAATGTACATACATACATATGTTTGTATGTATGTTGCTTCCTAAAATTTTATTGCATAAGTGTCGCAAGTCACACAGGACACCTTTACATTTATCAATTTCAATACAATTTTTTGTTTGTTTCTTTTCTTTTATAAAGTTTGTTAGTGTGTTTGTGTTGGTGGTTGATTTTACTTTGAAATTATTGTCGTCGGTCGTCCTCCGTTAAGAGTAAAACCAAAAGATGAATGTACAATATACATACATATGTACATATAAAATTAAAAAGCATTAGTAATTTCTTTTGTTATTTCTTCCATATTTATATGTATATATCTTGAGCTCTTCTTCCAGGTGTAAACTACAAAATATTATTACAAACGCATTGGACGCATGCGCTCCTTTTTTACAACTAGCTGACTTTTAATTCTCTAGCGATTATTGCAACTGCCGTTTTGTTCTGTAGGATATTTCACTTTTCTTCTTCTTTTATTATTTTTGTCAAGATGTGTAGGTTTATTTGCAAAAAAATAAAAAAAAATGAACTCAATGGTTTATTTTTTAAGGTTAGAAATTTGTTGTTTCTGTCAACGAACCCATTAAGCCAAACCATATTGTAAGGGTGTCAGTAACGTTGGTGCAAACAAAAGTTTCAAAATCGATCGATCGTCAATCTAAAACGTTAACATTTTTTTATTATTATTTTAAATAAATGATTATAAATTTTAATATCGTAATCCGTTTTGCTATTATTGTATTTCCTTTTTTTTAACTTTAGAGCCCACGCAGGCTCAATTTAAGATTATGCTTTTGTGGGAGGATTTAACTTAATGTTGCTGTTGCAAAAATCCTTTGACGAAAACAAAAA
>NDXZ01010342.1:0-11736 GCA_003055125.1 Paykullia maculata
CATTTTTAATGCAAATAAGATATTGAAATACTACAAATTTTTTAGCTTTTATGAAATTCGATTAAATTAACTTGGATTATATTATCTTATGAGAGGTTTTATTATAAACATAGATAATAACAGCTTAACCAGCACCAAGTTTGCAGATTAAAACTGATTAACTTGTTTTTTTTATAAAGTACATTAGTTGGCCAAAGTTTTCATATATTTTTTTTATGGTAATTTCAAAGATTGGGTCTTATAAATGAGTTGTGACCACTCCAAAAGTCACTAAGCACACATATGTTTCTATTAAGCTTCTTTTTAATGAACTTTATTTAAATACGAATATTATGATTAACCCTACGGTCAACGACCGGGTACCCGGGTACCCATTTTCAACCTCAAAATGCTCGCAATTCTATAATAGTAAAGATACTGCAATTAAACTTCAGTTCTTTGCAATTAAGGTGTTTATAAACGTTGAAAAACAAAAACAAAATAATATTTAAAAAAAACATTTAAAACATAATATTCTAAATAATATTATTAATAACATTAATGTGTAAAATAGTTTAACATTCGACACCTACGCCAATCAATGACCGGGTACCCCAGTACCCCTACAATTCTGGTCGCCCAGAATTGTATAAGAGATCAAATTTTTAGAAATATTCCCGAAAAAAATGATGTTAAAAACTAGCAATATCCATCAATAACTGGCTGCGATATAAGCAAAAAATGAATACCACCTTTTCTTTTTTGACACAAAAAAATTATATTTTGCAGCTTTTGGATAACATATAGACATTTGAATAAAACTGTACTAATTGAACTTCTGCAAACAACACTTTTTTGTGTATTTTTATGTGATATGGTATGAAAAATTAATACGGATTAATACAACAAAGTTGTTTTTAAAAATTTAAAACAATTTAATGCGATAACATAATATTTAATATAAAGGTACAAACAAAGGTACAAACAAGTACAAAGTGGTACCAGGGTATCCGGTCAGTGACTAACGTATATATTTTTGGTCATTGACCATATGAATTCAAATTAAAAATTGCGACCTATACATTGATCGAAGAGATGCACCTAATGTACTTAAGCAATGCATTATCCTTGCCATCTATAGTAATGTAAGCTGTAAAAATTGATAAGTAAAATGTCTGCGCAACAAAGACTTTTATTAATTTTTACTCAAAGACTTTTCAACAAATAATTCGTATTTTTTTTCAGTGTAGACATTAGGTGCTCAACAGGGTTTTTTATTTTTTAATTTCTTAATTTTTGATATAAAATAAACTTGTATATCACGTTATATGGTTTTCGCATATAACATTTGATGTGTCAAGTTTTAAGTTAAATATTAAATACTTTGCCACTACTTAAATATGTTGCCACTAGATAAACAAAGGAAAAAATGTTTGTGTGAGCTAAAGAGTTAGCCCCATATTCATAAACAGTTTTCAAGTTTTTTTAAGGCTTACTGAACAACATTTTCATACGAAATTTGCCACATAAACCTTCAATAAACTTACAAATTTGTTATGAATATGGGAGTTAGAATGTTAAAGAGTGCTTAAAACATTAATAAATACATTTTTTAATATTAATGTATTAATTTCAGGAAAAAAACATTTAAAGCATTATTTTTGTAATCTGGTGAAATTTTTTATCATATTTCATTCGATTTAATTAGTTTTAAATACCATTATTTTCTATTGTTATAGATAGATAATTATAAAAAATAAGCTTAAAACTTTTAATAAAACCTTCGGAGTTATTATTGACAAAATATTAATATTAGTCATCAATTAATATTAAATCACAGAAGTGGTACATAACTAGCCAATATATTTGTATTAATTCTAATTTTTTTCAGTTAAAAATTAATTGATGAAACGACTGTGATTTTTTTAAAATAAATTTAGAGGCAATTAATAATATTAAATTTATTTTATACGAATGATTGTAAGTCAGTTATATTCTGCCAACAAATATTATATTTTTTTTAGGAAACTGCAAAAGGCAGCATTAAAATTGTTCTGTTTACAAAAAGAAACAAATTAAATTAGCTTAAAC
Organism: Paykullia maculata; assembly: GCA_003055125.1. Classification (NCBI taxonomy): domain Eukaryota; kingdom Metazoa; phylum Arthropoda; class Insecta; order Diptera; family Rhinophoridae; genus Paykullia; species Paykullia maculata. Next base: position 2,071 of record NDXZ01010342.1, read on the forward strand.
AAATTTTGTTACCAGTTTTAAACTCATTTTTTTACAGCTGTCAAAAATATCACATCTTACAAGATATTCTTTAATCACTTTCCTTGACCTTGGAACAAATTTTGCTTTATTCAGATACTTGTATATTTATGTTTTTCATATTCATGATTTTAACCTACTCCCTTAAGCAACTGCAAAATGCTTTACGGGAAAACATATGATACAAAACTAGTAAGAGCGCTGTGCTGGCTGTGCCAAATCTTATATACCCTTCACAACGTGTATTTATGTATGTGTGTATATAGATACTAATATATGTATGTATCTATTTACATGTCTGAAAAGTATTTAAAATTTTTAGAAAACTTGATTTTTTATGATATTAATTTTAGTCATATAGGTTTTTCGCCCATGTCTTTGCTGATTTTGGGCCAAATAGTTTTTTTTTATATTTCTCGAAAAGGCATGGCTTATATCTCGTAGTTTTCGGATTTGGGTGATTTTTAATAAGAAAAATCTCGGGGAAATTTCTGATCGTTTGATACCAAAAACGGGTCCGGTCGAAATCGGGAGGCTGCGAAAAGGCATAGCTTAATCGAATTCCCTATCTATAAGGACCCAGAATATATATACTTTATGGGGTCGCAAATAAATTCCAATCGAAATGACCAACTAATATATACCCTTGTAACCTGTGGTGAAGTGTATAAAAACCCAATGCTTCATATATCTACATATGCATTATAGTCTGTAAGAATGTGCTTGTTTTTAGCCCCTAACTTTATTTTCGTGCTTAAAATAAAATTTATTATTATAAATAATATCAAACAGCAAACAAACAAAACAAATAAAATAACAATACAATTGAAATGTTTCATATTTATCTAGATTTCTGTTTATCAGTCCCATTCCATAAATCTTATTCCGGGAACTTTTATTTTACCATGAATACATTGTAGGTGTTTATTATTATTTTTTGTCGCATGGTATTTATGATGCTGTTGTCTGTTTGAAAATTTATGTTAAAAGTCTTTTTTACAATAAATTTATGATTATGTATCTAGTGTTGACAACTTTATCATCATTTTAAAATATACAGGCATATAATACGTTTGCAAAAACAAAACAACGAAAAATGTTGCAAAATAATGTTGTTAAAGTACTTTCACCGCAAATGTTTAAGATTTATGGCAAAAGTTTATACATTTTTGTTGTATTTTTGTTTAAATAGTGACATTAATGTTATAATTTACTTACACATAACATTGAACATTAAGGAGTCCTCTAAAGCAGAATTTTGTAAGCGTGGATTTGATCCTTCACACTTTAGTAGGGTACCATCATCTTCTGGTTGTGGATTAAAGGTGAGTGTGGATAAAACTTTGCCATTGGTTTGTGATGTAGATAACTGAAATAAAAGACATTTTTATATAAAATAGAATTTGAGGCAAAAAATAAATAAATAATAAAACAAACAGTCAATAAGCTGTTAACTTTTTGTTGTTAAAACCACAACCATGTTCATTGCTATCGAACTGATGGTTGAAGCATGACAAAAACATGTGATAATGTTAAAAGGTACAAACAAATACATTACAAAGACAAATATAGGTGCTTTAAGTAGTTGTGGTAAATTTCGTTCGCATACCATTGGTGCTATTTGATCATCATATTCCATTTCCTAAGAACACCGATCAAAGTGCTAATGCTTAAAACGTAGCTAATTACGAAAATGCATTCAATTAGTGTCAAGAAACTTACTTTTTCAGAATATTTTTTTAATAATAATATTAATTTCTTAATAATTAAGAAATTAAAAAAAAATTAAATTGAGTCCTGGGCTAAATCGTCACATCAGTGAACGTAAAACTCGTTTCGTAAAAAGGCATATTTTGGATTGTGACAAACGTGAACGTATCACTGAACGTATGATTAATACGAACAAAAAGGTGTTGGAGTACATACAATTTTTTTTAATTTATTGAAAATATTCGTAATTATAACGCATTTGGGGCACCTATTTAGTGTAAAAATGTGGAAAAATGTATATAATATTTTTATAAAAAAACTACAAAATCTTTGATTGATGGTCCTTTCAACTATACATATTGCCTTGAAGGGAATTTCATTAAAAGATGCTTAAGTGGATCAATCGCTAGCATTTCTTTATGGCGTTAAAATAAAAACAAAATATTTTTAATGTGCCATTAATCCATTAATGCCTGCCCATAAATCGACCCGTACGATTTTGACGAAGAAGTTGCGTTGGATGAAAAAAAAAATGTTATCTCGTCACACACTTGGGATTAAAATACCCAACAGGCTTTGGTGTAATATATTTTTTTTTATTATTTTGAGGAATTAGTTTTTTCTTATTTGAGTACAAATAATTAAATTTTTAATCTATCTTTATACATATTTATTTTCTGGCGACGTCGAATTTTATTCATTCACATTCATATTAGTCCTAAGAACGATAAGGGAACATAACCAAAATGATCTTGTCGAAAAATTAAATAATTCAGGAGGTCTATTTGTTGCAATGGAACAGCACAATTTCGTCAACCAATATATCCTTCACATGGAGGTGTGGACCTTTTTGACAACGCCATGAACAATTACCGCATTCGAAGAGAAAAATGATCCATACTGTTCATTAGGGGTATAACCAATTTTTTGGCATAGTACCATGAGGTCAACCATATCCTAGTTACCCCGAAAATCATAATCTTTTGTAATTTTTCTCAAAAAAGTTCAGGAACCAATTGGTTTTTCTAAACAGGTGTATAAAAACTATTTATTACTTTTTACATTACTCTAAATCACATATATATGTGTAACAAAAACAAGAAAAATTATGAGTAAGTTATTGAAAGATAAAAATATAAGATTTAAAGTTCAAGGAGATTTACAAAAAGGACAAACATCCAGAACAACATTAATGGCACGCTCCGCACAGATATTACTTCTTTGTTGGTTTCGGATTATTGAATCATATTTTTTCCAACGCTTAATAAAGCAGTTTTAAGCAGCCTCAAATCTTAAAAGTGATTGATATAAAAGTTCGAAGTTGTCGTCGCGAAATCTTTGGTCTGAAAACCATATGTCAAACCATTTTCCGCAGATAAACTCACATATCGGATACAAGTCATTCTGATACTTTGGTATTAATATATAAGCTAAAATCGCTTAAATGGCTCTTGAGTTTCATCGAGCGTTACTTATTGGGGGTATAGGTTTTAAATTTATATATGGACATTTTTTGGTTTCTTGAAAGAATCTAAATGCAGTTCCTATTTCAAACAAATACTGCATGTCGTCGCGCATGATATTTTTAGTATCAAGCATTTCACTATTTTGAATGTAGGTCTGTTATAAGTTGTTGTAATTCGAAATCAATTCCCTTACAAAACTGTAACATATATCCGGAGAGGATGTTTTACCACCGAGCAACTCATCTATTACGTGCCTCAATATCAAATCCAAATGTGGTGTTGACAACCAATATATTGTGATATTTTTAATCTAAGGCTTTTAACAAATTTCTGCAACTGTGTAACTAGACCATTTATCTTACCGGTGTTAACTGAGGTTGTATCACAAGTGATCATTTTTATATTGTTCTATAAATCAAAATTGTAGAGTAATTCTCTAATGCCATTAAATATTGTGTTTGCCTTTCCATCATTCAAAACAAGTACCTCCAGATATATTTCTTTGGATTAATTTTTTACAACTATCACTATCCTATATTTGTTATATTTTTGTTATTTAATAAACTTTTATTAATAATTTTTATTTTTGGCTTAATACTCATATATTTTTGAAATTGTGAAATATTGAGAATGTTATTTTAATTAACAAATTTAGTTTCCAATATGATATTAGACGAGTGGAATGCATTTTCGAAACAAGCTACGATTTCATCATCAGCACACATCGGTACTACACTCTTTTTCTTATCGGTACTAATTTAATGTAAATTTTTATCAATTAAACATGTGGACATTCACATGGGTCTGGCTATATCTTTTCAGAGTTTAAACTAAAATTTAACGGTACAAAAAAAATACGCGCAATTTTAGTTTTTACTTGACAATCAGCTTAATTTTTTACGATTTATAATTATTGGAGAAGTTAAATAAAGCTGCTGTAACATAAAAATATCAAAAACTATAATATATCCAGACCAATGTGTTATGAATGTAACAATGGAAACATATGTATGACGAAGGGTTAAATTACAGTTTTATAGAAACAGCAATCGCTAATTGTTTTTTATATATCTTATTGAAAATTAATATTTTTGTTTGAATAATAAATTTTTCTGCTTACCGTTCCTCTTTTAAATGGTCGATTATTTTGTGTCCACTTTATTTCCGTGTCCGGCACTGAACCTTCTACTATGCAAGTAAGATTGTATTGAGTGCCTGTTGAAAAGACCTTAAGTTTGTTCGTCAAGTTAACAGACGTTGGCTTAACTGCAAAAAAGAAAGACTAATTAAAATTTCTTTCCTTTTAAACAGTTTTTTTTAATTTTTAACTATTATTAAGCAAATAATCTTATCAAAAATCTTTACAACAATACATATTTAAAATTCATTTATTAATAAAGTATAACAAAAACACCATTAAAAGGTTAAAATGTGCAAAGTATTAACAAACTTGTTGGCTAAATGCTATGACAATAACGACACGCAACAACGTACAGACGTACATATTGCACCATTGACACGCAATGACTGTGAAGCCAACACAACAATATAGGCTTTTTTACAAGTTTTATACTTTTAAAAGTATTTATAAATTGGTTTTTTTTATATTCGTTACGCCAACTAAGAGCCAACCTGCAAACTTTTACGTATTTTCATTTTGGTTTTTTTTTTGTAATCCTTTATTTTAACTAAAAGTTTTAATCTCTTTGTTGTTTGGTTTGTTTTCACTTTTTTTAATTATAAATTACTTACGCAACATATCAATGCGTATACTGCGCTCCACTGGTGGCACTAATTTCGTATTTGATGCCTGGCAACGATAGGTATTGTTCAAGGCAGAACGAGTTATGTGTGGAACTTCTAGCCGATTGACGGTTACATGACGTCCCATTGAAACACCAATGCCGGATTCCAGTTGTTGCGTGCCATTCATCCATGTTACTATGGGTTCGGGGCGACCTGTTATTGAAATAGAAAAATAAACACATTAATAAACATAAAAGTGCGTATTTTTTGTGTGCAGTAAAATGAAAATAATAAGACGGTTTATGTTTTTATTTGACAAATTTTTTATAACAAAGAAGTTTAAATGAATTGTTAACCGCATTTTTTTATTTAATTTTACCATTAAGTAAGTTTCATTAACTTAAGTATAAATCAAACATTGTAAATGTATTTACATAAAGCTTAAAGTTTGGGGTTTCAACCCGTAAATTATTTTCTAATTTTAGCGTGTAAAAAAATTAAAAGCTATTAGAAAGGTAATATTTAAGGTTAAGAATAACACATTATAAGGATAAAAAACTGCACTAAGTTATATGAAAATTAAGAAAACTTTTCAATGAACAACATTCAACTAAAATGGGCTTAATCGATTAAAACTATCCATGTAAACATTTCTAGAAATCCTAGAACGTATTTTTAATTGTTGGTTTTTCTTTTGGTAGACGCCTTATGTTCAAATAGAAGTAACTGTCATTGTTAATATCAGTATTATTCTGAATAAATCATTTTCGCAAACAATTAATGAAATACTTAGACTAACGCTTAGGAAATGTCTGACTTGGCCCACCCTTATCAGAAGTTTTTCCTTTTGTTCTGCATAGAATTTCTGACGAAAATCTTAGAAGCGTTTGTAATCTTCTATTCGTGTCCCTATTTTATGGGATGACTTTGAAGCTAAGCGGGTTTTAGCTCAAAGTTTGGTAATAAAAGCGAGTAACTAATTTTCTATTGGGTAATATTCTATTTCTGCCTGTTGACGAAGTATGATTAAATAGAAAAAAACTAAAAAACAGATAAACAACTTGTTTATAACCCACATTTTCATATAAGTAATAAGCCAGTTGTTAAATAGTTTTTTGTTTGTTCTACATATAAATACATAGATTTAATTGGTAATGCGAGTTATGATCGACATAAATAAACGTACAAGAAAATGAAAAGAATATCAAAAGAAGTTTTATGCAGTTAAATTTAATGAATTTTCAGATACTAAAAATTTAACTGCTAAACAATAGTAAATCTAAAATTAATGGCCAAACAAAAACATATGTTTTTATATTGCATGATTTTGCTTTAACGTGTTTACTCTACTCATAAGAACAATAACAATTATTTACCGTTTTCCATTAAGTAAGAAACTTATTTCTTTACTGCTCTTAAATAACCGTTTTGTCACAAATATTTTTAAGTTTAAGAATATTGTTTGTAAAGTTATATAATTTGGCTAAAGTTTGCATTTGTGTTAAAATATGGGAAATAATAACTTGTACTAATGAATTAATATTTTGTTTGCAAATATAAATTGTTTGCAAGATACTAACAGCTATTGAAAATATTGTTTCCATTTTTTGTTAAATTTAATTGGTTGATATAATTTTAATAAATTATAAATATTTTAAGCAATTTTAGATCAAATATTTTTTCTTGATGTTTAAAATTGAACAATATATGTTTGTATAGTTTATGTTTATGGAGAGCGTGCAATACCTATAAGTACCTAAAATCAGAAGTATATAATTTACTTATTTATTTTTTAACTTTATTTACTTACACCTTATCTACAAAAAAGAAGAACATTATCTTCTTATAACCAAAATACTAACCAATAGCACAAAAAAACTTCTTTGTTTAGGCATAACCAAAGACTCTATATTTATATGTATATATAGAGTCTTTGGCATAACTGTGCACGTGTCTATTTCATAATAGTTTAAAATATTAATTTCATAATAGTTTAAAATATTAATTTTCTGTTAATAACAGAAAAATTACTTTGTGTAATTTTTCTGTTATTATTTTTTTCGCGTATGTATTTTAGTTTTAATGTTTTTTGTGTAAAATATAAAACTTCAAAAAATTTATATTTATTTTATTATGTATTTTGTTTTAAACTTTAAAGAAATTTATTCTCCTCAATTTTATTTGTACCTTAGGAAAATTATTTATTTTTGATAAAAATTTATTTATTTACTTAAACAAATTATAAAATAATAAATGTTTTTTTCATATCCGCTTAGAACGTTCCTTTAATGTTTTAAATTTCGTAATATAATAGTTGGAGTTATTTTACAGAATTTGCAATAATCGTAAAAAGAGTTGACGCATTTTCTTATACGTTGAAAGTTACAAAATCGTTCTTTCAAAAAAATACATCTTTTATAATTTGTTAAGAAAAATTGTCCTCAACTTAAATATTAGTAAGTAATGAATCTAATAATCAAAAATTATAAAAAAAAGAAAGCAAAATTAAGAAACTCTACTTTTACAACAATAAACAATTAAATAAATTATTATTAATTTATTGCCATTTGTTTTTGGAAAAAAATTGTCATGAATAAAATGAATTTTAATTAGGGTTAAATGTATTTTCTAATTATGGTGCAGCATCTTTTTTCTTTTGTGTAAGCATGGGGGACCTTTTTTGTCAAGATCATTTAAAAAGATTCATAATGGAAGCCAAGCGACACAACCATTTAAGCCTAAGGGGTTTATACATTCTAAGTCCTTTACACCATTAAACAAAATTGTGTAATATATATGTATGTATATGTTTGCATTTAGAGCTTTGTGTATATATATATGTTAGATTAATTGTTCTAAAATTAAAATATATGAGAACACCGAAATATTTTGTCATGAAAAAATTACAAACAAATTATTAAGCTTCAAAATTTAAAATTTAGAAACAACAATTTATATTTTTCTTCATTCATTTCTTTTTTTATTAGTAAGTAAAAATCTTGTTAATGACATTGCTTTCATATAATCATTTAAATAAAAATGTAAAATTTAAGAAAAAACTGAGATACAGTTCTAATTGTGATTAAGTAAAAATGATGACATTGGTAGGCCATGAGGGTTATATAAAACGGAAAAATGAGTAAATTGTTATATTTATACCCTTCACCAGAGGTGACAAGGGTATATATAAGTTTGTCATTCCGTTTGTAATTTCTACAATTTTCATTTGCGACCCCATAAAGTATATATATGATGGGTCCTTATAGATAGCGAAGCCGATTTAGCCATGTCCGTCTGTTCGTCTGTATGTCTGTTGAAATCAACTTTTCTCAGCCCCCCGATGTCGTACGAACCCGTTACTAGTATCAAACAGTCAGAAATTTTCCGGAAATTCTTGCAATTGAAAATCACCACAATCCGATAATTAACGAGATATAAGCAAAAAAAATAATATATTTTTCTTTTACACAATAATTGCTACATATATTATTATATTTGTGTGTAAGACATGTCTTTTAGGAAATTTCAAAAGAAAAAAAAATTTCGATATAAAAGCCAAAAAAGTTGTTTTCTTCTTACACCGAAGGTGTAAATATCGTATATATTTATAAAAAAAAATCTGTTTGTTAGCATTGCTACTGAAGCAAGACCTGAAAAACTACAAAATCTGTGAGTAAACGACTGAAATATCAACAAAAATCGATTTAACATGTTTTCTTCGTAAATTTTTAAAATTCATGTAAATTTAGCTTATTTCATGTATACATAATATAAAAATGGTGGGTGCGTTTATTTGTTTGTGTAACTTGTTTAATTGTACGTATAAAAGGGGTGTTGCATATATCAAATCAAACAGAGATGCCATAAGGAAACAAAATTTTCCCACTTACATTTTTTTCTTAAACGTATCAAAATCGACCAAAGCATTTTAATTTAATAATATTAAAAAATTACTGATAATTAAAATTTATATCAATAATTTACTAAAACAATTTTAAAAGTGCTAATATTATTATACAAAGAGTTTATGTTTGTATCAATAATTGAAAAAATATACTAACTCAAAGTATTTATATCATATGGGCTCGTAAATAATATTATTAATCAAATATATTTTCTTTTTCTTTAATTTTTTGTCTTTAAGATGTCAATTAAGCATTATTCGTTACATTGCTTTACATATTATTTTTGACGTGTAATTACTAAGAAATAAATAATGTTATTTTTTGGTAGGTATAAGTATTATATATAAAAATCAATTCTTAAGTAAATACACCTTGATACCATATTAATAAACACGTTTAATTGTTTACTTTAAAATTGAGTTTACAAGAATATTTTATTCATAAATTTTTTTAATTATACATAATTACATAATAATATAATTCTGTACCAAAAAACTTTTAAAATAAAACATGCCGATTGTTGCAGATATAAGAAAACTACCACTTTGGTGTAATTGAAACAAAGTGGCATCTCTGATTATAAAGAAATGCTCTTGCTTAAAAATATTTAGAAATTTTTGTTATAATATTGCGCATTAAGTTAACTTCTTTACTTTACTTAGTAAAGCAACTTCACACATATTCTTATACTCTCAATTAAGTCGTTGATGCGACAGCCATGTGTGCACATGCAAACTATGTTCGCATGTATACGCGGATCATAAATCAAGATGGATGCAACAACAAAAACAACATGATGTATTTTCTTTTCTCATGAGTTT
>NDXZ01010344.1:0-17371 GCA_003055125.1 Paykullia maculata
TTTTACAACTTTTAAACACTTTAGTTATACGTATTAAATTAAAATAAAAAAACAAGCAAATATGCGTCTTTTGTATGTATGAGTTAATAACTTTAATCTTAAATGCTTATAACTTTCAAAATAGTAAACCATATATTAAAAATTTATTCGGCACTTCTTTTCCATATGGACCTTAACTATGCCAAACCTAATTAAAAACAAAGTAGGTACAAACACAACCAACATATTTGTAACAAATTTTTTAACTGAAACATTTACAATAAAAATTATAAAATATCAAATTTATCTTATCTTTTTTTATTATTATTTTTATTTTATTAAAAAATTGCTCCCAAAAACCAACTTTTATCTTAAGAGTAGAATTAGGGTAATTAAAAAAATGAAAAAAATCCTTTTATGGATATCTAATCGCCTACAATTGCATAATAAAACTTAAACATTCGAAATTCCAAAACGTTAAGGGGAAAATGAGAAACGACATTAAAAAAGAAAATGTTTTTTATCAAATTTATATTATTACTTTTAAATTTAACTTTATGGTTTAATGGCCTGCTTGCGAACTTTTTTAATAGAAAAATATTGTACATATTTTCATATGAATGTCAAAAGTGGTATTTGATTGCGGTAATAAACAACATAATCATCATAAAAATATTTATTTAATGTTTCTCGATTTTATTGCTATATGTATGCCATTTTAGACGAAGAAAAATATTAAGCGAATTAAATATATAATTTATGATTTAATAAATTACAATTTTCATGGGTAAAAATGAAAAGCACACAATTAAGCTCATGACACACCTTTAAATTGGGGGAAATATCAGAAACATTCTAAAGGAGATCTAAAAAGTTACATTTGTATATGACATGAATAGCGGTACAAACTAGCTGCCAAAACAAACTAGCTGGATCTTTATAAGATCCATTTCTCCAAGAAAATCTAATCTTTTGCACTGCAACGAAAAATGGTCTTCCTTATTTCCACCCAAGGCGAACTTATATCAGGTGGCCTGAGTTTGGAGAAGATTTTTTTATCCGTTTATTTTTTATAAACGAGAGAGAAAATAATGTTATGTATGGAATAGTAAAAAAAAAATAATCAGCTGATTGACTCAGGCCATCTGATATAAATTCGCCTTGTTTCAAACCATTTGAATGCACTTTCAACATATCATCATCAAATCATATGTCATGTTCTTAATTTTCGAATATAAACAAAAAAAAATTTAAGGATCGTGTAAAACCAAATTCAATAAATGCTGGTTTAAAAAAAATTTTGTTTTTCCTAATTTGAAGAATTTTCATTATTCATGACTTTCGATTGACCTGTAATTTTATTATTTTTTTTTAAGAAACCAACAACAGGTTGGTTAGAATGTTTATATTAAACATATAAGACCGGTTTTCAGAGCTTCAGAATTTCAAATGGCTCATCAAAACAAAAAACCCTAATAAAAGGAGCAATATTTTTGCAGAAAAGAAACCTCCATTAGTGAGCCATAACCTTCATTGACTCAACGAGAATTTCAGGTATATCCCAATGTGCATGGATGCTACAACACTAACAACATTAAGCGAAGCTAACGTTTTAAATCCCCCAGAGTTTAAAATCTCTGCATCTACCAAAAACCCGGCTGTTTAGGACAACTTTTAAGCAACTTTTTTTTTTTTTTGTTGCAAATTTTAATATATATATGTAAGTATGTAGGTATATTTTTGTTCGTTTTAGATTACGAAAGTGTAACTCTTGAAGAGGTAAGAATATACACACTTTTTTATTTTGTAAGTCACTACCGCACTTAAAAAATATTTTAATTAAAGGGATAATTTGCCTAACAAGTTAATAACTACATACATATGTACATATGCATGTATACATGCATATGAACAACCCGCCCTTAAATATTGTATGACTCAGCATAAGTATGAGTACATTTTTGATGAGCAGCTGCTTGTTAGAAAAGTCACCAACATGCATACATACATACATATACATCAGCTGTCAAAGATGTGTAATTGTTGATAGGATTAAAATGTAATTTATTTTCATTACTCTCGAGTTTTTTTATTTTCGTTTTAATAACATAATTTATTTTTTCAATATTATTAATAAATTATTAAAATGATATTGTTTTTCCAGGTTATTTTGTAAATAGGTTGGCTAAATATAATTATGAATGTGTGTGTATGATATCTACGTATACATACATACATAAATATGTACCCAGCAAAAACTGGATAATAACTTGCTCTTACTCAATAACATACTTTTCAATGAGTTAACATACCGTCTGCATTACTTATAAGTAGTTTTCAAATAACAAGTTTATGTTGTGAAAAGAAATAACTTATTCATGGGATATCTAATAAGAAAAAAAATCTGCATACTTTGGTTAAAAAAAAAATTGTTAGGAGCCACAGTTTTCAAACCGACTCTAAAGGTTTTTTCTAAGTGTTTCTGTAAAAGGAAAAAAATGTAAGGAGCCACTTAAATTAAATATTATAATTCCCATTTGGTTTAACATAGTTCAAGTATAAGTAGTTCTATTTTCAACGGATGTTTATGAAGTTTATGACGGTTTTCAAACCGACTCTAAAGGTTGTTTTCTAAGTGGTTCTGTAAATGGAAGAAAAATGTTAGGAGCCTCTTAAATTAAATATTATGATTCTCATTAGGTTTAACATACTTCAAGTATAAGTAATAAAATTTTCGACAGATGTTTATAAACTTAACCGGCGGTTTTTAAACCGACTCTAAAGGTTTTTTCTAAGTGTTTTTGTTAAACGAAAAAATTGTGAGGAGCCACTTTAATAAGTTATTATGATTCCCATTTGGTCCAACATACTTCAAGTACAAGTAATTATATTTTCGACGGATGTTTATGAAGTTTATGACAGTTTTCAAACCGACTCTAAAGGGTTTTTTTAAGTGTTGCTGTAAAACGTAAAGTGCAGTAGTAACGAACCTCAGTTTTTTTATAAGGAAGCCAAATATATACTACATTATTGGTAATGAGTTCTGTAAGCCCATACAATCAATTGGATGTTTTACTTATTAAAAAGCAAGTTGTTATATTTAATATTTATAAAGTAATGGCTTATTTAATTCGTGATTTGTAATTTAAAGGGCTGCTTTATTCACTACTAGTAAGTAGTTACTAAATGACATTAAGGTAATGACTTTTAAAAATCCCTATTTGTAAGCAAGAGTGGTAATGACTTATTTAAAACCGTATTTGTAAGGGAGCGGGGTAAGTATTTGCCTCCAATGACATCGCCATGTTAAGAGTATTGGGTTAAAATGTCAATTGGTAAGTAGTGCAAATACAGTATTTTATCATTTTAACTCATTACAAAGCAATGCAAGTTTTTGCTGGATAGGTATTTAATGCCTATGTATGTAGGTCTACATACCCTGCAGATAATGTCGATAGTGAAACAGGACTGATTCACTATTGACTTTGTCACCAGTACTACATAATGGCCAATTATACCCCAAGACAGTATTCTTTGCTGCAGATATTTACCATGTACATGTCATTGAGAATCCACTAGTGACGTTAGAACTATTGACTAGGTTGTTCCTATTGGACCATGTGGCGACATTGGAACCGCCAGGTATGCACTAGTCCATTTTAGTAATTCCAGTCTACACTTTTGGTACTTTTTACTAGCAAAACAAAACTATTGACGCTTTGTTGACAATATCACCAAAAAGTCACCACAATTGTCGCCAAAAGTGGTGACTTGGAGACACTTGACCTCAGGCTTCCTGCAGGGTACATATGTACATATATACATGCATACATACATATGTAATTTAGATAATTATATTATAATTAAAATAATTATAAAAACAATTTCTATTAATAAATATGAATGTATGGATGGACATGTGTATGTAGAATGTCGTAAAATTAACACAAGAAAACAAAAACCGCAATTTTATATTATTTTATATGGAAATATAAAAAGTACACACGATAGATTTAAATAAGAAATAACACATTGGGTAAATGACCTCTATAGCTTTTCTGGCATTAGGTATACATACATACATACATATGTTTTTATATATGTAAATACGTACCCTTTCAATACTGTTAAATGTTGTTTCATTATTTGTTAAAATTTTTGTTTAACAATGAAAACGCGTGGTCTATCTAGAATCCAGATATACATTTTTACTACCCCCTAAATGTCAGCTGTCAATTTTTTTGCAGCCCCTTTTGATACCTTTTAGGTGTAAATTGTAAGACAGACTGTACGTGTTTTGTTTTCTTTTTTCATGATTTTAAAACTGTCTTTTAACAACTTCAACTCTAGTTTAGGCTGGTTTTTATGGTTAATCTTAGGTTTAACTTTCTTGTGAAACAAAAGCAGTTATTTTTTCCTTTAATACAGTTTTAGCGTTTGCTTTAAAATATCTACATCCATATGGCCAAATTTTAGTTTAAGTAAATACATACATACATACATACATATATATGTACATAGATATATAAAAACAAATGGGTCAATATGTTTTTACCGCTTTATAAATTAAACTGTTTAAGTACCTTATTTTTGGAATTTTATTTAACAAAACGTTGTTTTTGAACCTGAATGGTTTATTAATTAATCAAGTGATGAATAATTGCAGTCATGAAAAAAACTGTCACCAAATCGCAAAACAAAATTGTGTAAATTGAATCATAAATTAAAGAAAAATCCATATGTACATACATACATAGTATGTACATTTGTATGGATCAATATATAGTTTTAACTTATAGGTATGTAGGTACTTAGCAGGTACATATGAGCCGTTTATTTTGAAAGTGGCATAAGTCACTTTTTCAAAAAAATCGAGTTAATGGCAACACTAAATACAATTGAACGGTATCTTCTCATTTTTAAAAAAATCTCGACTTAAAAAAAAGTGACTTATGCCACTTTCAAAATAAACGGCTCATATGTAGGTAGGTACCTATAAACAGTTTTATCCAAAAACGCTATTATTACAACTTACTAATAGCTAAAGTAAGGATGTTATCGGACAGATAACTAGTTTTTCAATATTATAACTACACTTTAATCTAAAAGTGAACGATACACTAAAGGGAAGTTCTTCGTAATTTTCATTTTCGTTACTATGAAAATTTTGAATGGTTAAATAATTTATAATAATATAAAATAAATAATATAACAATAAGCTTTAATGTAATTTATTTATTTTACTCCATGGAGTAGTTTTACAACTGACATTATCGAGTACTCCATGGAGTAATCCGGTGTAATGAAGAATTTAGTTATATGGTCTAGTTCTAAGACATGGTAATGTTAAACGAACCACCTATTTATCATATATTTGTACTGCAAAACTACTCCTACTCCTTTGTGGAGTACTCTTTACATGCATGTTTGGACTACTCTCGTTATCTGCAGGGTATATGCTAACGTATGCAACAAAAGTACGTTACTTTAGTAGACGTTTATAAAAAAAAAAACAAATTTAAATAAGCCAATACAGCAAAAAAAAATAAGAAAAATTACGAAAAAACAACAAACAAATTATAAAAAAAACAAAAATTGTTTATTTATCGCAGTTTTTTATTTTCTTAAAAATTTATTTTTATTTTTCTTTTTATCTTTTTTTGCACACACACAACATACATTTGCAAAATGGGACATTTTTATTATTTATTTTTTAGCTTTAAACGCCAGACTGTAAAGAACAAATGCAAAAGTCAAAAAAAATTTTTTAAAAATAAAGAAAAATAAACATAAAATGGAAGCAATAAAAAGAAAGGCACCGAAATATAAGCAAAAAAGCTACAAACAGCACAGTGGAAGAGAAAAATATACAATTAACTTAAAAATAACCGCAATGCGGCATAATGAAACGGTACGAAACGGTTGAACTAAACACAAAAGGTGAAAACATATGGGAACTCATTACACACAAACGCTTAAAATACATTCAGCTTTTTTGCAAAGTGGTTGTTTTCGGCAAATCATTTAAACAAAAAAAGAGAACAATAAAAGAGAGTGGTATAAAAAAATTCTCATCTATCAGTTTTCTTCGCTCTCATTCAATTGTTCTTCTTTTCTTTTAATTTTACTCCATTATAATGAAAATGTAAGCCAAACGGTTTTCTTGCTGTTAAATTTAACAGAGAATTTAAAAATTCTAGATGAAAAAGAGAGAGAGCGGACAAACATGCGAAACGGTTCTTCTATAGAATAGGGGAAGAATTGTTGCCGTATCTGTACTGACAGTTAAAAACCAAAACAATAACAAAAGTAACAGCAAAAATAAAAATAAATACAGTTTTTTTTGTGTTCTATTCTTGTTTTATTTTTGCTTTTATTTGTAAAATTCCTTTAAAAAATTCTTTACATTAACAAACATACATACACACATACATACATAAATCATAAAATGAATATAATTATTGTAGCGAAAACTGTATGCAAATACCTAATGATAAATTACTAAAGAAAATAACCTCAATTTGGTAACTTTCCATCAGTGCTGACAGGTGTAGCTTGTAAAGTTACAATTTTTATAAAAAGTTTTTTTTTTCAAAGTTCCAATTACATATTAATTTTCTCTAAATAAGCACTATCGTTTTCTTTTAAGTTATAAAAACTGCCACTAAAGTTTTGAGTTACTCTAAATTTTCGGTCGTAATAATCGTTCCACCCGACTAAAAATGACAAACATTTTATAATGAAACCTTTTAGTTTATACCTAATTCTCAGAATCAATCGTATTTGCGAAAATCATTTAATACCTACCTTTGTGGGCATATTGCGGCAATCATTGCTTAATAACAAATTATTTTAATTAGGTACTTATAACGCTGAGATTTTAGCGCCGAAACTTTTTTTTATTAAATTGTCAATGTTTATGAACTTCATTTTATTTAAATTTCAACCTTTTTTTAATACATATTTTGTAAGCATTTTAGATAGTAGGTACCTACCTATTTGAAGTAAAACGGTAACATATCGTAACTAAGAAATCAAGCTCGTAAAATGCTTACCTTTCAACAAAATTTAAATGATTTTTATTTAAAATTTTAATATGTTGGTAGGTTTGATAAACTTTTGCAATAGGTATATGTAGGTATATTAAATAAAGCCGGCTTTCGGTTGTTTTAGATAATAACTGAAAACAAGTATTTTCTACCTTTTGTAACTTTATGGTAACTCCGTTACAATTAAGTCAATCTTCATCTTTTATATTCTTATCTTTGTTGCTATTTCTACTCCACACCCTTTTTTAACGGAAATTTTCTGTTAACATAGAAAGTGAAGTTTATATTTTTTTCTCTTGCATATTAAGAGTATGTAGAAAAAAAGCTTCCAAGGCTGCCAGATGGTGTTGCAAGTAAATAGTCACTTTAACTTTAACAAAATTTGATTTTTAATTCGTTATCCATTACATTCATACAATTTATACATTCATAACAAATATAAATTTTACTTTTAAACTTTTAACTTATTTAAAAATATTACAAATTAGTTTACGTTATAATAAATGCATATGTACCTATAAATGGCTTCATTACAATTAAACATAAATATTATAATAAAACTTGACAATTTGGCAGTTTAAACAGAAAATGGTAAAAAAAAACACTATGTGTACGCCTTTACCTTGTGTGTATAGTTTACCCTGCGGAACTACATGCATACATACATACATATATACATATGTATGTGCTTACACATGTGTTATTATCATATTCCAGCAAGCTGAGCGGTAAGTCGCATTGCTTCAGTCGTATTATTAAAAGAATGTGACTGTATTGGGATTTTCGAACTTACGCATGCATGTGGTAACGCAGGATAAGTCATCTTTACAAATTTGCAGTTACAAAACAAAACCTTATACCTAAGTACACTTGCCTTTTAAATGATATTTTCTTGTTTATAAAAAATATTAATTATGTATTTCATTACTTACCATTTTAATGTGTTTTATCTAGTGGTGTTGGGTTTTAAAAAAAATTAAAGCTGTTTTTGTTGTTGTATTAAGGGAAGTTTAAAATCCTTAATGGAGCGTTAAGAAACTACTGGATTTTCTTTTATTAAATTAAAAAATGCTTGCGGTTTTTTTCTTTAGTTTAAGTCTTTTACGGCCTTTGCGTGCTAATTAATCTTTGCTGACAGTCTTACAAATAAAAACTGTTAAATTATAAAAATTTTTCTTTAAATTTTCTTTATTTAAAAAAAATACAATCTTTTACTTTCTTGAGAAAAAAAAAACGTTTTCGTTCTGTGCGACAAATTCAACAGTACAATTTGCAAAAGTATTGAAGATGAAAATGAGTAAGTTCTTGCTAATTTTTGTATTTTGCAGTTTACCAGATGTTTTTCTCTGTTGCCCCCCAAAATAACATTTCAAATATCCTTAGAATGTCAAAACTACTTTCTTTTTTTTAAGCCAAGTCAATTCTTAATTTTTTCTATTAGTTAATTTAATATTTTAGTTATTAACTCAATTATCGGCTTTCAAAATATGTAATGCTATATACCTAGATGCCTTTTAAAACATACCAAAATGAATTAAACTACTTTTTTCTCCTATCCTATCTACCTACCTATCTTTGCAATTTTTAAAAATAGCATTAAATACTAAATTCGATTTGAGCATTTAGGTATTTCGAATTTTGAATGTGAAGCTTGATGGGAAAATTATTTGGATTTATTGGTAGGTAGGTATGTAGATATAAATATACCTATTAAACATTTCAATATTTGTTAATGGTAGATCAACTTTTTACCATTTTTGGCTCTATATTGGTAACTTTTTTAAAAATGCTTTTTATATTTTGTATTAAGTCTAACAGAGACCTTCTTTAAGATACATTTTTATTAATTTGTTTACATATGTAGGTACCTACTATGTATGTACCTACATATATAGAAATTATAAAAATAAACCTTTATTAGGTATATAGTAAAATTTATCAATTTTTTTATTTACTCTTTTCATTTTAAACCATTTAAAAAAATTCAGAACCGCAAACAAATTACTTTTTAAATATTTTTATTTATTGCCTATAGGCAGAGTTGTTAGTTTTAAAACGCTTTTTTCGAATAGGTGTTGAACATTAACATTTGTGTTTCTACAAGTATCCAGCGTTTTTATTTTATGGATGTTGAAATGCCAATCTATTTTAAGAAAACAATTTTTTCAATTTAATTCAGTCCTTTAGATAGGTAGGTATCTTTAGAAAATTTTCCATAACATAGGTACCCATTTTTTTTAATTTACCAGTTTTTAGTTTATTTACACGTTTTTGAAATTTGTTTTCGGGTTTTTTTTAAGATTTTTAAAAAGGACAGGTTTGTTACAAATGTTCAATCATTTATTGCCGTTTTTTTTTACTACAAGTTAAAAACGTTTAAACTTTATTATAGGCTCTTATCTGTACAAATTTCCAAATCTGGCAAGCCTCCTTTTTACAAACATTAAAAGGTGCACAAGATTTACTCACGAAATAAAAAAAAAACAGAAGATTACGAGATTATAAAAAATCTCTTCAATATGAACAAGATTTTACTCAATTACTTCCTTTACTACTTTTGCTAAATTTCTGTACCGTTTCATTAATTCCCTTTTAAGGGGAAAATTTACTTTGAAACAACTACAAAAAAAAACACCGTCACCATAAATTTGGCTACTATTCTTAAAGCAAAAAAAAAATGAAATCGATATAAAAAATATCACAAAATAGATCAATTTTTATAAGCTTGAGAGCAAAAAAGGCCCACAATATTTTTTTTCATTTGTTTAAAAAAAATTTAAAGAAAAATCCAGCAAAAATACATTAAAAAAAATATATATACATATTTTAATAGCACATTTTTTTATAGCCAAGTAATAAAAATATATTTTTTGTTTTTTTTTTTAATAATTTAAATTTAGTTTTGAAATTGTTGGATTTTTTTTAACTATTAATTTTGAGAATAATTATGTTGAAACTTTTTATATTATTACAATTTTTAACTATTGATGTGTAATAAAAACTTTAGATACTTTTTCTGTATTTTATATTTTCTTTTTTAAAACAACTTAAACGAGGGAACTCGCTAATGTTTCAAGTCCGCCACGGTCAACAACACAATTGCAACTGAGCTTATTTCTGTGCGACTCTTCTATGTTTAGTTGACTTATTTTTTATTTTTCGTTTCCTTCATTTTCATCTACATACTTATTTGACTGGTGCTTTTTGCTACTGCTGCATCTTCTTTTTCAACAAATTTTTTTGTGTACATTTGCTTATTTGTGTTAGCCTTATTTTATTTTATCGTTTCTGTTCATTTATCGTTTGTACAGAGTTCTTCTATTCTGTCTTTTCATTACTGTAGTCTGTGCTCTGCTCTGTTAATTTGTTGTGTATTCTGTTTTGTAAAAACATGTGTTTTTTGTAAAATTTCCCCATTGACACATAACCGTTTCGCGTTTGAGTGTGTAATTTTTCTGTTTTTGGCTGCTCTCCATTGTATTTAGATACTGTGTGTAGTTTTTATTGTTATTTTTTATTCTGCAACAACCACCGCCTGGTCGCTGGCAAGGAATGCCAGATCACTTGCTAATGAAATTGCGGTAATGTATGTTTAAAACGTTATAAAAGGGAATAGTATGGATGTAAATATGTACATATGTGTATCTTTTAAACTGAAGACATTTTTTAATGAATTAATTAATTAAAACTATAATGGTTAAAAACAAATAGAAAAGTAAAGAATTAGTAAGAATGTTCTTAAAGGAACCTGTGATTCACTTAAGTTTTTAATTTGATGGATTTTGATTTTTCTATATTAAAAAAATGTGGCAGCACATGCCAAACATAATATGTCTGTAATACAAATTCGTTAATATGTTGTACCAAACTCGACAAACGCACAAAAAATTCTTCTAATTTTGCTACAGAATTAAAAAACATAGCTACAACTAAATTTTTCTCCGTATTGTCTGCATTTCTGCACACAACAGCAATAATAACAAGCCTTGTAATTCTTGCTCTGGCAAATTGCAAAAAAAAATTTAACATACAAAGAAAGCAAAGTCAAACACTACATATATTTCGAAAAAGAAAATTCGTGAAAAAATGTGCAACATAGGAAAATCAAATACATACATGGGTAAGTAGATATGTACATGCAACAATAACAACTAAGAGCGCTATATTTGGATGTAACAAAACCAATATTATATGAAAAAGTACTTCATACCTATTAATATTTCGAATTAAGAAAAATGCTTTATAATGGTGGTAGGCGTAAAGTGGGCGGGTCAAACTCATAAAAAAAAAACAAAAAGTTCTAAATACCTACATCTTTTATTAGTCACATTTAAATAAATTAAGAAATAAAACCTAAATAGCAGGTGGGCGTGTCATACTCATTTTCTACACATGCACATACATACATATGTATGTAGGTATAAGTATGTGAGAAATTATAGTACCAAACATTTTTGATGTAAAAAAATAACTTTGCCAAATTTCATCCCCGGTCAAGAACTAGACTTTACTGAGAATGAAAAATATAAATTTCAATGTGTAACAAACGCAATCGAAATTTAAATATACCCACAAAATCTTTTTGATTTTTTTGTTGGTGGACACAACAATAACAATATTTGCGCCTACATAATTTCTCTGATCATATAAATGTTGGTGATGACGACGGTGATGATATAAATGAAACAATAATACACACATACACATTCACACACCATACTAAACGCATAAACGACCACTGACTGATTTTTGTTGTTGTCAATAATATTATTGAATTTGTCGTGTTTTAAAGGGGGAAAGAGAGATCCAACAAAGTTTTGCAGTTACTTGTGTGTATGAATGGACATATGTGTGTATGTATGTATGTACGCAAAAATACATTGTTGTAAATGTGCATGCATTTAAGAACACAGCCATACTTATGAAGTTTATTATTATTTTGTACATATGTATGTACATATCGCTTGCCGAATGCAATGTTTGCTTATTTTACCCTTCCGTTTGTAATTTCTACAATATTCATTTGTGACTCTCTCTATCTGTTCTGGATCCTTATAGATAAGGAAGTTGATTTAGCCATGTCCGTCTGTCCGTGTGTTGGTTAAAATTAAGTTTTCGTAGCTCCCATAGGTCACTAAGGGTTGCATGTGGTATCATACTTTTGGAAATACTTTCGAGAAAACTGATATTGAAAACTGGCAAGATCCATCAATAAAAAAGACGACTGCCTCTTTTTTTCACAAAAAAATTGATTGAAAAATTACGCCAAAAAATACCTTTCTCTTCGCCTCTCTTGCTAATAAGCTAAATATTGTTCTCGTCTGTGAAGGGCGATTATGATAGTTCTATTTTATTCCAACCAATCTATTTTGAGCTGGCAATACTATACCCAATATTTGGTTTTATACACATCTGGCAGTTTCGTATAAAAGTGAAAAAGTTGATCGGTGCACAAAATTGTAAAATTAGTGTTGGTGGCGTTAAAAATTGTATTTTCTCGAGTTTAAAGGTAAAAAATAACAAAATACAGTAAATAAATAAAATAAACAAGTGTTAGATAAAGTTATAAAGATAAAAAATTACATGTGCAGTGTTTGTTTCTTTTCAAAGTGTTAATAAGTATCACAACCTCCTTGTGCCTGTTGCCCTGTCTGGCATACTAAAAGAGCTTTAATTATAAAAATTTTATAATACAAATATTATATAATAACAAAAGTATAATAAAATTAAATAAATGTTAACATGGCCAAAACTTTAAAGAAATTTCTTAATACATATCTAATCAGGAGCCTCCCGTGGCCAAAGTGCATGATTTGTTGTTGTTTATTAAATGCAAAAATATAACGAGTAGAGAAAAGAAGTGCTGTTGTTTTATGCTTATGTGTCGAGTATTAGCAAAAGAGGTGAAATTGGTTGTGTTTTGAAATTAAAAGGTGAAAAATTAAAAAGTGTTGTACATGTTGAGGAATCTTCAACAGGAGTATTTAACACAACGTAAAAAAGGTAATTAAATACGAATTGCTTTATAACAAATTATATCCCAGCAAAAAATTATGCTTCCTCGGAAGAAGCTTTGTAAGGCAGAGTGCAGTTGTGCACCGCTTCTACTTCTATGAAAGATTACATGATTTATGTATTAGATTTCTCGCGTAGAGGCTCTGCTCCTTAATTAAAGTTGTCTTCTAAGTATTTTGTCTCTGGTTTAATAGCGTAAACAAGCGTCCTTACATGTCGCCAAAAAAAAAAAACAATCTTCAAGCGTCAAGTTGCACAAACGAGGTAGCCAGTTAACAGGTTTATTGCGTCAAATTTTTTCTTAAATGTTTTCCTTAGCAAATTATGAAACATTTTTATAAAACTTTACTTCCTAAACTATACTAAACTACATATTTTAATTTATTTTTTCATATTTATAAAAAAACAGAACATTTTTATTTAAATTTTTAAAAGAAATTTTGATAAATATTTAAAAAGAAATTTTGATAAATATTTTAAAGTTTTTATTTATGAAAATTCCTCAAAATAAATTCTTTAAGTTAAAACAAAATAATTTTAAAGCATAGGTTTCGGTAAATAAATATTTTTTCTGAAACATTTTGAAGCTTCTATTTTTAATAAATCTGGTATCAACAGAAATTTTCCTTTTACGTTTTTTGGAAATTTTTTTTTAGCAGAATTCTATCGCTTACTAAAGGCCATGACTGACTATCCTACAAAGTTGTGCGATTATGTCAAATAAAAATCTGATAGAATTCTGTCCTACATGAGAAAATCGCAACAAAATGTGTGACTTCTGGGTATTCCCAAAATTAGAAAATTAGCAAAAATCGCCAAATTTGTTTACGATTTAGAGTCATTAAAATTTGTTCTATATTTAGAGCGTTAATATAAAAAAATGAGTGCTCACATTACTGGATACTGTATCACTGTATTGGAAGTTCACATTGCCGAGAGTTCACTGTATGTACATATTTAAATACATACGTATAATTGTGTTACCTAAATCCACTTGAACAGGTAGTTAAACATGTTGATTATTGATGAAGAATAGGACAGAAGAATAAAATTAAAATCCAACTTTCAACAACCGAACAAAAAAAATAACCATGAATTCCTTACAAAGTTTCATTGATAAACTTTCACTGCATTGTTTTTATTAGTCAGTGAGTGGGTGAGTGCCGGTGTTTGTTTTAATATTATCGCAAATTATTCATAACATGCATGTGAATGTATGTGTGTTGTGTTTGGTATTGAATAACTTTTGTTCTTAATGACTCTTCACACACCAGAACGATATTTAGTCCACCAATTTTGATTCTTTTCAAGCACACACGAGATGAATATTTACCGGCATACTATCTATACGTACACACAGCTTTGTCTGTATTAGTGACTTAATATTGTTCTCGACTGTGAAGGGCCAATTAAAAGAAAAATACCTTAACATATAAAGGTGATTAAAAATTGTTCTATTTTTTATAGATTAATACTTGAAAGTTCTAAAAAAGCCAACTGAAAGTTCGTTCACCTAAATAGAAAATTTGCCAACTTGTAAAAGAAAGTTTAAGAAACAAAAGTTATTTTGGACAAAAATATTTGGCAAAAATTTATTCTTAAATATGTACTAATGTATGTATGTATGTATGTTAAATAAAAAACATAGGCCACGCCCATTTTTATTGACGCCAATTGGCTTAAAATCCCTTTATAAGTCGAATTAGCGATTCCGTCTGTATGTCTGTTGAGAAAAAATTTCCTACAAATAAATTGCATGGGAATAAAAATTTTGAAACCGAATTTTGTTAAGGCCACACTAAAACACTTTTAAAAATACTTAAATATATAACCTTTTTGGCTGTCTAATTTCGAAGTTGCAATAATAAATTAATATTTTTTTTATTTAACCTTAATTATTAATTACATAATTAACTACTAATACAGCAACAACAAACGGAATGGTTTTCATTATGTGTCTACATTTTGCCCAAGTACTTATTAATTACTGCAGAGTATTAAAGATTCGGCACTGGCAAATATACATAAGTATATATGTGTGTACATAAATATTAACAACAAATGACCTTTGTATGTATGTTCGTATTTATATACGACTATGTATGTATGTTACAAACGTACATATTTGATATGTCTTTGCCTCGTATTCATTAATTTATCTGTTATTCTTTCGATTCCTTACCCTTGAGAATTTAAGACCGTTTAAATTTACAAGTGCTTAGACTATAGCCAAAACAAAACAAAAAATATTCCAAAAATAAATCTAATGTCATTTCTAACATTCTTTTGTTTTTATTAGTGTTTTATTGCAGTGATTCTTTTTCACTTTCACCTTTTAGCTTTTTAAAATTCCTAACCTTTATGTAAAAACAACGTTAAAACTACAATTGATTTTAATGACACGTTAGTGGAGACGACCGAAAACACAAATAAACACACAATATCTTTTACGCCTTTTTTCGCCGCAGTTCAAAACATGTCCCAGCTTAATCCAATAATAAATGTAAACATTGGTCATACCACCACAAGTGCTTAATGGATTTGATTCCAATAAAACAGTGGCAGTGATTCCCAATGTGTTTCAGGCGAAATTTGGATTTGTAATTTTTTTATTTTATTATTACTTATTATTATTATTTTTATTTGGGTGAAAAGTTTTTTTTTTATTAATTCTTTATAGACAATTTTTAAAAAAGATTTCTTTTCAAGAGAAATGTTTTTTTTTTTGTTAATTATATGGAGAATATTATAAAATATTGGTTTTCAAATAGAATTTTTTTAGGAATTTTTTTTTGTTGTAAAAAATATTTTTCGGTAAATTTCTTTTTATATGAAAAATATTTTGAAAATATGGACTTTTATAGAAATTTGTTTAAATTTTGTTTGGGAAAGAGAAGTAGAAAAATGTTCTTTTTTTTACATAAAATATTTAGAAGATTTTTGCAATTTTTCTTTACATAAAATATTTTTTCTTTCTACAGAAATTATTTTTGAACATAAAAGATTATCATTAGCAATTTATCTGCTTAAAAAATTGTCGGGAGATTTAATTTTTATATGTATGTATGTATGTATGAATTTTGGAAACAAAATTTAGTATATGAAATTATTTTTTTTTTTTGGAAATAAGAAAATTCTTTCTATAAACAATTAAAAGATTTTAAATTGGAAACGTAACAACACATTGTTGGTAAAAAAAGTTCTTGAGAAGCACTGCAGTGGCTATTCATTTGCTCATTCCCTAAAACAACTTAATAACTTTTACTCACTTGTTATAACAAATGAAGAGCAAGGCAAAATAGACTGTCCCATGGGTGTAATGCATTTTTACCGCATTGTCATATATCGGGTGACAACTAAAGCAATTGTACCACATACACACACACACACACTCTTAAACGCTGACTTGGAAACTTTGGAAAATTTGTCGCAACATGTCGCATTTTGTTTTAGCCGCATTTCTTCTTTATACAGTTGACTTTTTTCTTTTTCAATTTTCATTCTTCATTTGTTGCCGTCTGTCTATAAATGGCAAATTCATTGTCAACATTAAGTATCTTTCTGTCTGGCTGTCCGTCTGTCTGTTTATTCATACGTCTTTCCAACCAATAAATGTAATAGCACGCATTCTATTAAACACATTGATTCATACATTGTGCATCATCATACGGTGGCGGCGGCACAGGCCCAAAGGGCAAAACAGCGACTGTCAGAGTATTTTGTAAATTATGTTTAACAATATTTTCCAGCGCAGCAAATAAACAAATAAAACAATTTTAGAGGAAGACAATGACAAAATGTATTTAAAAATGTATATATGTAAACACATAAATACATACATTAATGATTTTGTATGTGTGTGCATGTAAGTGCATGTTTAAACATGTGTATATACATGCATACATATATATGTGTTGTTGTGTGTATGTACGTAGATGCAGTATAAGAAAACGGCCACCAGATTACGAGAATGAAAACAGAACCATAAGCCAAAGTGACGACTACGACAATAACAGCAATGCGCCAATTTCTGTTCCTCTTGTTCACTTACTGGCAGCGGGTGACCAAATTTTTAAGACAAAATACAATTCCTATAGAAGAAAAGATTTATTGCATATTTTCTAATATCTAATTACGTACTAAAAACAAAATACAGAAATTATAAGAAGAAGCTATAAAAAATCTCAATGAGAAAGTTAATCGTCAAAAAAGAGCATATTTTTAAAAAGAGAACAAATTTATTACATTTTTTTTATATAAAAAAATATATGTTTTTATTAGGATAAAGTAAAACTTATAAATTTCTGTTAACAAAGAGAAAAACTACA
>NDXZ01010348.1:13970-27485 GCA_003055125.1 Paykullia maculata
CAATACAAATGTATATATTTTTTAGTAATAAAGTAAAAAAATAATATATGAAACTAAATAAGTATGTTATCTCGATCTGCCTAAATAATTGAAATAAGTGTTTTTTAAATCTCACCCTTTCTACCTATTTTTGAAACGACAAGGCGGTTAATTAACGCCTTTAAATAACCCATAGCTACCATCCGCTAGCGTTTAATCCCATGTCAGGGTATGCTGGCAGCGGGCGTCGGTTTCTTGCAGCAAGCAGCTCGATATAAAACTATGTAAAGTTATCTTGAAGTTATGCTTGCAACCCTAGCTCAGCCCAGGATTACTTACCCTAAACCTCTCTGATTACTGAAACCTCTGATTATAACAATAATGTTATCGAAGCACAATCCAGCTATTTGATGACGAATTTTAACTTTAAGCACTAGACGATTTGGAAAACAAGAAAATCATCCCTGAATATTTAACGTGAGCTCTTTAAAATCTTCTATATGATTGGTCAATACTACATAGATGTATTTCTACTACAAGAATGCTACATCAAATGAACTATCAAGTTTAGAATAGATCGTGTAAAATTACACTTTATCAGCTTAAATTCCCTTTGCAGTCGTATGCCACCGCAACTTAAAAATTATCAACTAATAAAGAACTTCCTTCCTTATAGCGACAATATCAATAGCCAACCCAATATAAGCATTTAGATCCACATTACCTAGGTTAGTCTTTTCTAGTTGGTTTCTATTACAAACTAGAATAGTTCGTGTAACTAATAAATTCTCCAACTGTTCTTGCATATTGGAAAAAATATCGGTTAATTTCCTATAACATTTGGTTCTTGGTATTTGGTTGTAAAAGGCAAAACAACGAATGTGTCAAGCCAATTTTGTATAATTTCCAATAAATAAATATAAATAGTTGTCCCATGCAGAGATTGTTAATTGATATGCCGTTTCTATGTGAGTTGCTGTTTTTAATGTAAAAAATCTTATATCTAGTTACGCTGTTTTAGGATATTTATTATACCCTTCACCAGAGGTGATAGGGAAGAAGTTTGAGCCATGTCCGTCTGTCTGTCTGTCTGTCTGCTGTCCGTCTGTTGAAATCTAGTTTTCTCAGCACTTCAATGTTGTACGGAAGCGTTAGTAGTATCAAACAATTAGAAATTCTCCTTTAATGTTTGCTATTGAAAACCAGTAAAATCGCTTAATAACTAACCGAGATATAAGCCAAAAAAGACGACCACCGTATGTTGAAATCAAGTTTTCTCAGCCCCCCGATGTTGTACGGACGAGTTATTGGTATCAAATAATCAGAAATTAGACATGCCTTTTGAGAAATAAAAAAAAATTTTGAGATATAAGAAAAAAAATTTTTTTTTCGAGATATCGGCAAAAAAATTTTTTTTACGTAAATACACGTAGTGAAGGGTATATAAGATTTGGCACAGCCAAATATAGCATTCTTACTTGTTGTATTTGATATTGTGTCTGACAAATTCAAATGCCACTTGTTGCAACCCTCGGGGATTATTTGCAACTTTAACTTTATTAAGTGTTTCGTGCAAGAACGATATCTAAATGACATATAATATAATGATTAAGAAAAAATTTTCAATAGCTTTTTTACCCTTTCTTCTACGCAACTTATTAAATCCAAAAATATTTTATCAAATTTTAAAAAGTCTATTTTAACATTTAACTCTTGACATTTTTAATATTTTGTAAATTTTTAACGTTTTTTAAAAGATTTGTAATTTTTATTGTGGTTTTTGGTAGTAAATTCTTTTCTAACAGTTTATTTGCTTCTTTTTTTCATATAAATTTATATAAACATTTTATTCATTTTCACTGACATATACAACACAAACATTTACATATTTTTACACTCAACATAAAAAGAAAATAAATTAAATTTTAAGCAGGCATTTTTATTAAAAGTATAGCAGGAAGTAGTTGTATAGTTGCACTCGTTTTGCATTAATTGAAATAAATTTGCATTCGTTATTTTCTAATTGCAAAGTTTTTTATATATCTCCCCATTGTGTGTGTATGTGTATGTGTATTTATATGTTTTTGTGCATTTAGGTTCATTGAAAAACAATATAATTGAAATGCCGAACGATGCCTTCCAGGAACGTAATAATCAGTTTGTCGATGCGATATTTGAACGTATCAATCGTATTGTATCCGATAACTATGACCCGTTTGTGGTACAACTGAATGGTCGTTCAACAATTAAACATAAAACAAAATCCAACTCGGCCACATCCACATCCCTAGCTACAGCAACAAAAGGCCAAAAACAACAGCAGAAAAATAAAATAAAAACCACAAAACCACAAACCACCAACACATCAATTAAGAAATTGTAAGTTTTTTGATAACACAAATTGAGTATATATTGTTATTATGTTCTCTACAAAATAATATTAACAACAGAAAAAATATAAAAAAATAAATGTTGCACTATTATCTGTGGCAATATATAGAACGTGTGTATGTTTATAGCATTATTCACACACATATAAGTGCTCTTTTTAATAACATAGAATAAAACAATATATACACTTTTGAACAGTAGACACAAGTTTAAATTGGATCAATTGATTTTATATGTAATTCCTGTTTTGTCCATTTTTTTGTTTCTTTTTTCTTTTTATAGAAAAAATACCAAATCGGAACCACGTAGCAATGCAAACAATGATAGTAGCAACAACATTTACGATGAAAACAGCACAGCGACTAGCACTAGTGAAGAGTCTATGCCAAAGGAAAACAAAGTTGAGCCAAAACAACGAAATACGTTGCAACAACAATTGGAACAATTGCAGGGACAGCAAAAAAACCTTAAAACCACTGAACAAATTGGAAAAGATGTTGGTACAAATGAACAGCAAGAGAACGAACAGCAACAACAACAAATTACAGAACTACATACAGACGAAATAAAAACGGAAACTCGCACTGCATTTGTCAATGATGTTGTCAAATCAGGAAATCAAAAGAAAAGCTCAACAAAGGCTCACAAACAACACAATAGTGCAACTAAAAAAGTTAACAATAGCAACGGTGCGACAAACAGTAACAACAAACAAAAACTTAAGTTCAGTATTCCCACAGCCAACAATAACAAAAATGGCAGCAACAAGAATGCCAATGACTTTCTTGCAGCTGAGGGCAGTCTATCGGGTTTGGCATCATTAAAGCGTGTCGGTAATGTAAAATTGGCCACTGATCCGCAAGGACGCAATTCAACAATTACGGCTAAATTTACTTTGGGTCCGCTAATACTACGCGTGGCAAAATCATTTAAGCGCGCCGGTGTGGAAAATGTTAAAAGTGCAACGGCACGTACAAACGAAATGATTGGGCGTATTAAGTTTAGTGTTGTTAATGATCACGCCACATTAATGTCCATTAAGGTGCAGCAACCCAAACAGGTAATATATCGTCTACATTGTTATTTTAAAAGTAAACAGGATGGTTTTTAATAAAAGACAATCGAACACAGACAGGAAAGGGATTTGCATGAGAAATAAACTAATAAAGACTTTATTTCGATACATTCTTAAAACAATAGTTATTCCAATAGTGGAAAGGAAACCGACATAAACATTTAACCTTAATTTAAAACCCGGTTCCATACCCAGAGAAACAAATTTGGCCTAGTATGATCACGATAATATGATCACAGACTATTTTAATATTCTATGATCACTGCAATAGTTATATGATTGCCATAAATATATTATGGTTGTAGTCATATTTTATGCCAATATGAAGATCATATATATGGCTAAAAAAAAATGTTAGAGCCACTTTAATAAGCTTTTATGATTCTAATTGGGGTTAAAAATAATTAAAGTATAAGTAATTATATTTTCGTTGGCTGTTTATGAATTTCATGACGTTTTGTAAATCGACTCTGTAAAACGTAATGTACAGAAGCAACAAAACTCAGTTTTGTTCTTAGGAAGCCGAATGTAATACATTATTGATAATGAGTTCTGTATGCCCATACAATCAATTGGATACTTTACATGTTAAAAGCAAGTTGTTATAAAATATTTCAAAAGTATTGACTAATATAGTACCTGATTTTTAATCTAAAGAGCTGGTTTATTTGATGATAGTAAGTAAATACTTAATGACGTTAAGTTAATGAGGCAATAATTTAAAAATTTTGGGTGCATTTTATTAATTCCCACTGCGTTTGATTTCATCAAAGAGATAGTCGTGATAACGTAATACTAAGAAACATAGGCAAATTTGAAAAACTCGTTATCCATATTCATATTCGACGAGATCGAGGAAAAAACGTAGAAGTCGAGGTTGGCTTAGATCAAAGGAATGTTCGTAAAAGTTTAATTAAGAGAATTTATTTCAATTTGGCAGTCATTAATTATCGTTGCTAGATTTGCCAATATCTATTTTACGGATATATTTGCAAGTTTGCCTGGAATCAAGTGCCAAGTCAAACCGTTTGGAATAATATTCAGTCTCAGTAAGTTTAATTTGTCTATTGGCAACGTTTCTAGCAAGAGGAAACTGCAGTTTCATTTCCGGAGATCTAAATCTCTTCCACCTCGCATACATCTATCATGAGTATGGCATCACTAACAGCTTCCGTAAACCAGGATTTCTGTTTGTGCATGACGTTTCTACATATAAGTGGTACAGTCACGAAAACTGAAACACCGATTAACCGGTTGTACCTGCAAATTGTAGGTCAAGTAGATCAAATCATGTTTAGAAAAACAAGGAGAGGATATCTGATCACACAAAATCACATTAGACACAAAGAAAAGGTCAATAAAGATACTTGTTGTGGAGGTATGATGTGTTGGACTTGACGTATTAACTGGAAAAAGACCAAGGGATAACATATTATCAGGAAGCGTGATATCTACTTAGATATTCAAATTAAAATCCCCAGTTACCATCATGTCATTATACTCCGTTAAGAGAGTTATACAATTGGAATAAAAAACTGTCAATGGTATTCTCTTATTTGGCCTATAAACACATCCAACCAACACTGGGCATCCTGTTTTTAGACAATCTGTGTTATAATGTGGCAGAAGAAACATATTAAATATTTAAATGAGCGAAGGCTGTGTGTATCCCATCTCTAGTTTATTTAGAAATAAAACCGTTTGTGGTTAAGGTTGTGTGTCTACTTAGAGTATGAATAGTATTTCAGTAATAGAGAACTTGAGTCCTTAACAATACGAACAGTTAAGCCAAAAATTGGCATCTTACAATATTATCTTAAAGATATAACCGTCATGTTTTGTTTAAACTAGTGGACTTGACCAAAATAATGTTCATAGAAAACATAAACAAAATTAAATCAGTCAGGATATTAATAATATGGCAAACAAAAATCAATATAAGCGATTCAAGAAGAACGGTCAAATTTGACACAGCTTAATATGGAACCTTCAGTTTATTTAAGTTTAAAATAAACTTTGGGTTTCGCTTTACAAGTGGTAGTACAGTTATAAAACTATATAAAGAAATCTAAGGTGAATAAAAAAGCAATTCCATTTTTTTAGTGGGGCACGTCTAATACAACTTCTTAAATATTGTGAAATATTTTCCTGTTCTAACTAAAATTTAATTTATTCAACTTGTTTTCATGTGGGTGTATTGAAATCTTTATAATAATGAAGAACTTTAATTTGATTAACACTTAAACATGATAACGATAATGGATTAGTTTTCTATTGGAGAAAACCCTTTCCCTATTTATGTGTCCGTTCGAACGTGTGTTTGTGCAAATGCGAGTGTAAGCAACAATACTCAAGGGCTTGGTTTCGACATTCGTTTTGCATGCATTTGCATGAATATTTAACACGAAACACGAGGAAAAACATTATAAAATTTGTCGACATTTTTTAAATAATTGAACATTTAATTAAAAATTGCTTATTACAAGGGAAAAATAAATTTAATTAAAAATGCTTTTTCTATCTGTTTTTTTTCTTCTCTCTATTGCTTAACGTTTGCTGTCTTGGGTAAAATTTGCATTGCTGAAGGTCGAAGTTGAAAGCAAAGACAATCATGACCGCACCAGAGAGTTTGTCTGGCGTCGTACACCGAAAATTGCCAAATTGGTCAATGAAAAACTTAAATTGGCAGCTGAAACTCTATTTGCCCCACAGGGCGTTGAAGTGGTAAGACTTTAAGTCAAGCCACCAACAAAGTGCTCAATGCAACAGAAAAATCATATATGCATATAAACATATGTATATATACGACATAAATAAATTTTAGTTTAATTAAGAACATATTTATTGATTAAAATTTTTAAGAAAATTCTTTTTGCATTTCAATAATAAAATATATTAACTTGTGTAAGCATCAACAAATATACTTTCCTAAATACTAAAAATATACATACATATTTTTTACTATTCATATTATTACAATTTAGTTAATTTAAATAAATTTTGATTTAACTTATTTATTTATTTATTTATTTTTTTACAATAAGCTTTATTTATTTGCTATTTATAATAATCTATTTAAGTATTTTTCCATTACGTTTATACAAACACAAATGTATTTATGCAAAACGCAAATTGAATTTAATGAAATGAGAAACGAACAAAAAGTTATAGCAATAATTATACAAAATAAAATGTTTAAATGTGTGCAAATTTAATATGAAAATAAAGAATTGTTAAAACTTAAAAAAGTCAGGTGTATAAGAAAAAAGTTAAAATTTATTAATAACATTTGAATTTTACTTGAAAACAAATCATCAAACATGTGTCAGGTTACACAAGACAAAATCCAAAGGGTCCTTATGAACAGACGCTATTCATAAAAATATTTTATGTATGTATATGTTTGTGTGTGTGTGTTTATTCTTTCACATAATACATTATCAAATTAAGAAGTTATTCTCTGTCAGAGATTCTATGGCAATGATGGATTTCAAAAGATTGCACTTATGTAATAACACTAGGCACCTTAAGTAAATACAGTATCAATGTTTTTTACATAAACACACGTATAAATATATATAATTAGAATCAGACAGTCGCTAGCAATAAAAGTGCTACTTTAAACTTTGATGTCCTTGACGACTTGGAGTTGCTCTGAAACGTTGCCGAATAAAACAATCCTACTTTAATTAGAGTAAAATACCTTAAAAAAAATTCGTCCAATATTCCGATAACTGATAATTAATTTTTAAAAGTTTAAATAAATATAATCCCAATCCAGAATTATCTTAAATTAAGAATAAAAAAAAACCTAAAAAAGTATCAACCAGGAAGAGCGCTTTTTTCGGCTGTGCCAAATCATATAAACCCTTCACCAAGCATGTTTGTATGTATTTACATGTACGAAATGTATTTTAAGTGTTAGAAAACTTATTTGTTTTATGCTATAAATATTTGTCCATGTAAGTTGTTCGTCAATATCTTTGCGGATTCTGGGCCAATTAGTTAAATTTTTATAAAAAATGTCGTTTATTCCAAAGCTGCAAAACAATAATTTTTTTTGTATAAAAAAAAGTGATGGTCTATTTTTGCTTATATCTCAGCCGGTTAATAATGGATATTTCTTGTTTTCAATGCCGATTTTTCGGGGCAATTTCTAGAAGTTTGATATCACATGCAACTCTGGATGACCTATGGGAGCAACGAAAACATAATTTCAACCAACCCACGGACAGATGGATATACATACAGACAGGCATGGCTACATCGACTTTCCTATCTATAAGGATCCAGAATATAGATTCTTTATGAGGTCGCAAGAGAACATGGTAGAAATTACAAACGGAATGAGAAACCTATATATACCCTTCTCACATGTGTAAAGGGTATAAAAATTGATTACAATTGAAAAGACTTAGCCTTGACATAATTTGCAAACCAAAACTCATAATTAAAAGGTTTTTTGTTGCCAGAAATAGAAAAAAAATTAGATTTTCTTTTAAACAACACTAGAGACAAATTAATTATTTAAGTAGGGCTGAAAAGTAAAAAGAGTTTTAAGCTAAAATCTTATTTTATAACGATAGCAAACACGACATATTTTTCAAATAAAATAAAAGTTTTGATGCGATTATTTACGACAGCTTTATTTTTCTTAGTTGAAACCACTTAATGCTTAATTTTTGGAAATTGAAATTTTGGAAATTGAATATGTAAATTAAAAAGATCGCGATATAGATACAGAAAACAAACGATAATTTTTTTACAAGAAATATTTATTATTATTATTTAGATTTTATGTTGTCTGTCACTATAAATTAACCCCATACTGTTAGGGAACAAAAGTTATAAACATTTACTCCATAAGCACCTGCACGTAAATTTATTAAAATTTTGCCTCAATATTATTTTATGCAGGTAAAATATATTCGTACAATTATGCAGAATTGAGTTTGTTAGCAAAGCTCAATTTTAAAGAAAATTTAACTTCAACAGAAATCAAATTAAAATGTTGACAAAACTTTTCCAGAAATCATACATCATGAAAATAATGATTTTACGCTTCAGATACCTTTATTCACTTCGTTTTTTAAACAAATAAACAAATAAATATTTTTAAGAACGTATTGCTATTATTTTATACTGTTTGCAGTTTTGTGCTTTTGTTAAGTTATATTAGTACAGCTTCAAAGTCATTACACATAGAAAAAAGGAAGTTAAAAAAATACACTTTTTTATTATGGATCTTTTAAAGACTTATTATAGTAAAGTAGGCTTAAGACATAAAATATGTATAATAAAAATATATAAATTTGAAAAATTATTTTATTAATAAGATTGTGGCTGTGAATAGTAACCAATTCATAAATTTTATGGTGGTGATAACAAGGACAAATATTTTATATGTATCATTACACTGTTTGGAAAAATTCTATTTTTTTCTTGCATTAAACAAATTAATAATCTAAAATCATTTTACACGTAACATTTTAAATCATATCTATACATACATGGTTTTTCATTATTGTTTCAAATTTTATATGCACCTGTAAAAATATTGTTGATAAAAGCTACAAACGTAAGAAATTCCAAAATTAAAAAAGAGCAACAAAAAATAATTCTTTCAGAAGTATATTAATATGTACCCGGATGTTGTAAAGAAAATGACAGCAATGCAAGGTGCTGTATTTTGGCTTTGACTTTTGGTGCTGTTTTGATTTTAACAATTTTAATTTTGTAAAAAAGTTACGCTATAAAAAATTAGCTTAGATTATAACTCACTTTTAGCCAGTTTTAAATTCAAGCAGATTTTGACGTTAAACTATAGATTTCATGTCTATAGTACACCAAAATAACATTTTAACCAAGAGTTTGCATTATATCTCTTGAAGTTTGCTTTGTTATTAACTATGTAGGGGCAATTGTAAACAAAAAATTGGTTAATGATAAAGCACTTAAATTATTAAGAAAATATTGAAAATGTTGTATGGTGACCCTTAATTATAATATTTTTTAAACATTTTTTAAAATACATGCATGTATACAATAAAATGAAGTTATAAAAGTAGTAGTTGTAGTAGTAAAAATAAACAAATGCAGTTTTTTGTTAAGTAATAAAGACGTTTTGAAGAACACAACAGAAAAATTGAATTACAAACAAACGATAATCTGTCATCATATTACAATTTTCCTTATAATTTTATTCTAATCCTTCTATTTGTTATTTTAATGAAATCATTGAAAATTTTTACTAGTAATTTTTTTAAGATTTAGTAGGAAAGACGAAATAAGTATGCAAATAACCCCAGCATATTTTCAACAATAGTAATATAGATTTTTTTTTGATCAAGAAGAATGACTTGTTTTTATAAAAAAGAAAACAAAATAGATACAAAAGTCCTTTATCATTATTGTGCAAAGTTTTGACAAATTATTTCATCAAAACAATTTTTACATACATACATATGTATTTAGACGAAGAATATTTTTGAAGGAATATTATATTAGGATTAAAGCATTGAGAAGTTGAAGCTGCAATTTGCTCATTTCTAGATCCTTGATACTTTTTTGTTATTTCTTGCTAATTTGTTTTACTTTTTGTTTTTTTTTTTAAGAAATTTTTCTTGTACTAACAAACAAAAAAATATATTAAAATCTTAATTTATATCAAGAGAAAATAATAAGTAGTATTTTAGTGGTTTATAACGGTTGGACTTATTAAAAGAATGCAAACGTTTTTATTGAAGAGTCATTTTGAATATATTTTTACTTTAGATGTTTTTGTTAATTCTTATTATAATTAATTTTATTAAAAATAAAAGGTAAACGATGATTAATTTTTGCTTCAAATATAGCAACCAAAACGTACACGCAAAGAAAAAACATGGTTGAAACATGATCACGACAACCATTGTATTTTCTCTACGAAAAATTTTTATACCGCAAACAAATTATAGTAAACGATAATCAAGTATTTGGTTTATATTTTATCATTTAATGGTTACCACTACTAAAGGCTTTGACATGATTATCCAGAAAAATAATATGATTAAAAAAGCTTCTGTGACAAACAAGTCATGATTTGTTCGCAAAAATAAAATTATATTTAAAGTTATAAATAATCATAAAATGGTATGTGCAACAATAGTGTAGTTGCAAGGCAATCGAAGTATGATAAACTTTAACAATTGTTTGTTTTTGGTTGTTCTTTTAAGAGCTTTCAATTTAGTGAAAAATTTGTATATAAAATGTCAAGAGTTTTTAAAAACATTAAAGAATAATAATTAGCATTAAAAAATATAAAAACAAAGAATTAAGTGAAAGAAAACATTACAATTAAAGGGGTAAGTAGTAAAATCAATATAAAAAGTGATAAAATATTGTAAATGTGGTGATAAATATCAGATCATACGGGACTATACTATGGTTGGGTGGAATCATATTATGATTGGGTGGAATCATACTATGGTTATACGAAATTTGTAGGATCATATTATGATTCGGTGGAGTCATATTATGATCATATGGGACTATTCTATGGTTGGGTGGAATTATATTATGATTGAGTGGAATCATATTATGGTTATAGGATTTAAAGTTTGTGGGATCATATTATGTTTAGGGGGAGTCATATTATGATTCGGTGGAGTCATACTATGATCATATGGGACTAAGCTATGGTTGGGTGGAATCATATTCTGATCATGGAATGTAACAGTTATGATAATATATGGTGATAATATAGTTATAGAAAAGCTTTTCAATTAA
Source organism: Paykullia maculata (assembly GCA_003055125.1). Classification (NCBI taxonomy): domain Eukaryota; kingdom Metazoa; phylum Arthropoda; class Insecta; order Diptera; family Rhinophoridae; genus Paykullia; species Paykullia maculata. The sequence goes on from NDXZ01010348.1 coordinate 25,183, forward strand.
ACTTGTTATGATTAAAACCGATCATAGCATAGTTTAGCTACAATCATATAGTCAAATCATAGTATGATGCCCTTCGATTATGATCACCACAACCATGTTTTTTCTTTGCGTGTACGCTTTTGATATGCTTTATAATAATGCCCTGAGAACTATGAAAAAATTTCTGTAAAAATATTTGATATACAAAAACCTGCAAAAATTCTCCAAATTTTGGGCAACTTGTATATTAATAGAAAATTTTATCATATAAAAATGTATAGTTAAAAAAAATACTTAAGTAAGATAATTGTTTATAATATAGCATAATCATAGTGTTAGTAACGTAAAGCAATAACTTAGTCTATTGACTTAATTTGGAAGGGTTTGTATACAAACAAGCCTTAGTTTTCTGTTTTCATTAAATACTCCTACAATAATATTAAAAAGTTTTTTAAAAATAAAATTATAAAAATCTGATGGGAATTAAAGTTGGATAAAAGAAGATACTAATTATGTGTATGCGTTAGCTGTTTTGCAGCAACTGATTTTAATAATTTATAATTTACTTAAAAAAGCTCGAGTAGCAAGTCAATTATGTGTTACAGTTTTTCCGGTCAGGAAAGTAAATAAAATAAAGCCTTAATAATTTTTCAATTTTGCAGACTACTTTTTAACTTAATACAAATAAAAATAAAGAAACCATAGAAAAACTAATCGTATTTTAAGATATGCAACTATAATAAATGCAACAATATTAAACGAACGCACCTCGAGAATACACTGTGCAAATTTTTTTATTTAGTTTTATTTTAGTTTCTAATAGCTAAACTTATGTTAAAATATATATCAAGATTTTTTTGCAAAATATGCTTTCCTCTTCATTATGTATGGAAAACGTTAAAAACAAAAAAAAATCCATCATGGTAACCCCGTTTGTTCTATCACGTACATTTAATATACTTATGTAGCAGGAAATTTAAAACCTTAAATTGCTGCTTAAACTTGAAACAGCCCTCCGTATTACAGTTTTCCATACAAATTTGGAATATATTTTAAGAGCTTCTTAATATTTAAAGTTTAAGAGGTATAAGAGGCATTTGGCAGATTAAACGAATACCCCTAAAATATATTTTGGGTTAGATTTTTAGAGAATAAAAAACTTATTGTTTCACAAAAATGAACTAAATGTATTTCATTTTTTTTAATATTTTTTTATTTTTCCTCCGTTTTCATCCTGTTATTTATTTACAAGTATTATAAAACAATCTTAGTAATGTTTAAAAAATACAACAACAATCAAGCAGTGAAATAATAAAATTAAGAGTTTGATTACTTTTTATACTTGTACTTTGTTACCTGGGGTCAAAAAGAAAAATATTTCTGCTTTTAATCATCTCCCTTATAAACAGCTGACTAACTCAAGGAGGTAATACTTATTTATTCATAATAAAGTTTCTGGTATTTTTAAAACTAATGAACTCTTAATTTAAACTGTTAGGAATAACAACACTTCATTAGTGCAGATAAGTGAAAAATAAAAAAAAAAAACATAAAAAAATAAAAAAATAAACAATTTGCAAACATTAAAAGTTCAAATTAAAATGGTTTTAGGAAATAGAAAAAACTTTTTTTCATGCTCAAAAGAAAAAAAATTTAGCCTGTAAATCTACTTTACAATTTATTTTCAATTATTGTTCAATCTTTTTTTATTGATCCCATAATTTTGAGGTTTTAAATATGTTAAACCTTCCTTATATTACATTAAAAATTAATTTTAAACGAAGAAAACGAATTCTTGTTGATTTTTATGTGAATTCGTTTTTATAAAAGAATTTGTTTAATATATATGCTAAACATTGTGGCTTTAAATATTTAATAAAATAAGTCAATATCGCTCTGCTATTCGTGGCTTAAGTGGTAGTGACAAGTATAAATGCCAGGTGCTTATGCATATCTTTTTTTACTCAAGTATTAAGTAAGATCAAAAGGAGCTTCGAGAAAATATAGATCGAAACTATCTGCGGGCATAAATTGTTAAATGTTCATGTCCTCTTGCCAGTTAGAAACTAAATTTCCAGTATGACAGTTGAAAGTTGTCGAAGTAACTACAATCGGCAGCTTATCATAGCAAAGGAGGCTGACTGTGCAAACAAATGACTAGAAACTAGGGTTGGGCCAAAAAATTTCGATATATCAATGTATATCTAGATATTTTTAAAATATCAATCAAAATATATCGTCGATATTTTTATTTATTTATTTATTTAAATTAGCTACAAATAAATAACAGCTAAGCATTATCAAAATATCAATAACAATACAAT
>NDXZ01010352.1:0-20063 GCA_003055125.1 Paykullia maculata
TTTTACAAAAATCGGTACATTGCGACGATAATGGGATCATACCTTAAAACTAATTGATTTATACTTAAACCCAAACAAACTAAACGAGAATTTTAACTGTGTACATGTACCGTGTGTATTACGAAGGCTGGCTTGAACTTTAAGGAAAACAGTAGAGGTTTTTCCAAAAAACGATAAAAAAAAAGTTTTACGTAAAAATGTTGCAATTTTGTTGGAAGATTTATTTCTATGAAATTCGTTTTTAGTTAATTTTCATTTATACGAGCATGAATGTAACTATCGCAGTTTCCGCACACATGGCTCATATCCTTTCAATGTGTGGTGGTATAAGATATAGTTGACATTAAAGAAAAATAATAATATCTTGGGTAAATTTTGTGTTACCCTGTTTAAAAAATTGTAGTGAATTAGAAAATTATAGTACATATTACACCCTCCTCTCCATATGTTGTAATGCAGAGTATACCTTTTTATATGGGGAACACAAAGATTACCTTGTTGTCGTTTCAAAAAAAAATAGAATAAATGTTTGACTAATAAACTCTTCAAATTTCAATAGTTTATTAAACAGCTCTTTAGCAATTGAACTCTACAAGTAGGCAATAAAATATGCATATAAACAAATCAGTTCCATGTTTTCTTAAGCATTTTTAACTCTGCCTTAAAGTATGCTATTGAAATATTTAGCTTTGTTAATTTCCTTCGAACGTTCTATGAACTCTCTTCAAATCTATTAACATATTTTTCTTCCTTTTCCTGCATCTATTTTGTTTTGAGAATAAATCAACCAGAAGCAAAAAAAAAAACAATCTACATACTACCTGATAAACTGATAAACAACATGGTTTTAGCTGAGATTCGTTTTATTTCATTTGCTGTATAACTGTTTAAATATAAATACATCATCAAGTGATAAACTTCTTCATCTTTTTCTTTTTTTAATGAAACTTTATATTACAAAATACTACATCAAAATATTCTTTGTAACAACTTCTAGGCAAATGGCATTATTTGCAATGCTGTTTATCGGTCTATCTGTAAGACTGACTGACTGACTGATTCTTGTGTGTTTTGTTGCAATTCTATTTGAAGTTTCTTTTTTTTCTGTTCATATTTTCCAAGTTGAATAGTTGTCATTAGATATTTGTAACATTTGCCATGTAATGAAGGAAAACAACTTTGGAATTTTGTTGTTTTATTTTTTTGCAACTTTGTTATTTGCTCTGGTGTTCATTGACAGCCAACTACATATTGAAAGAATATTATTTGTAAAGTTTTCATCTTGTTCTTTGGCGGACTAAAACGGAAGGGAACTAAATGAGTGAGCAATTGTAGCATTTTTTGTGTTTTATGAATTGAACTTGATGACGCTAGATAACAAGTTTCAAATGTTATGGCATGTTATTTACGATGTTTACAAAAGTTTAAACAATTTCACTATCTTTTTTTCCTTTTCTTTTCTATTTCGCTTGAAAATAGTTTAAAAAGTTTGATTAAAAGCACAAAAACTAATTTTTAGTTGGCATATTGTTGGCAAGAAAAAATTTACAGAATAAAAATGATTATATGTTGAGGGAAATCAAAGTTATTAAATTTTTTTAAAGTTAAATCATTTAATGCGCCCTAAAGTATAACCTTTCAAGTGTTTTCTATTTTAGCACCTTAAAAAATATTGTGCTTTTAAAATTTTTATTTCTTATTTATTCTAAAACAGCAGGTGTTCGCGGCAAAACTTTAGAAGCGGCAGCCTTTATTTTGAATTTGGCTTAAATAAAATATGGACAGTTTTTTTAGTTTAAAGGAATTTTCGCTGGTTTGTTAAAGTCAAAGCTTTGAAAGTTAATGTTCTTTATACTTTTGATAGCCTTAAGCCAAAACCATTTTTGTTTGGACTACAAAATGCTGCTGGCGTTACGTTGACACACGCACACACACTATTAAATCAGTTGATCTTAAATTACACTGAGCAAAAAAAAATATAAAAGAGTGGGTAAATGTTTGTAGAAATAAATGTAAAAAAGCCATTAAAAGTAATTTTCCTCTTATTATGTTCACAATTGACAAACTGTTTTTGAAAGGTCAAATGAAATTGCAGTAACCAAATAAATTTTAAGCTGTGAAATTTACCAAATGGTTGAAAGTATGAAAACAATGAGCATCTGGTTTAATTTTATTTATTCAAGTCTATGGAGATAATCCTTACAGACTAAGTTTAAAAATATACAATTTTCCAATATAAAAACATTTAGTTATTTAAATTAAGAATAATATTACGTTTTATAGTTGCAACATTTACAGAGAAATCAATAAAGTTAAACATATCGTTAAAAGCACAACATAATTTCCTAAGCGGATCAGCCATTTCATAGTTTTATCGAAAGGTTTTAACATAAAGTGGGTTATTGTATCGTTGTGAGCGTTGAGGCACGTTCAACGATATCTTGCTTAAAAGAAATTCGTATGAAACGGATCCATTAAAAAGATTGGCGATAAGTGAAACACTAACTTTGTATTTAAGTGGTTTACTAGTGGCACGAAAAAAAGTTAAGCGCTGCCTCCTGTTTAACATCTCTGCTATATCAAGACATCACTGCTGTTCGCTACAATATCGTAGTATTTTCATTTTTCTTTTTTTTTCAAATAGACTGATCTTTTATGTTAACAGATAACTGAGCTGCTACACGTCGAAACATGTCGCTTTCGCCTTTACCTAACTTTGAGAAGCTATTAAAGTAAAAATCAAATGAACATTCATCAAAAAAACATGACGTATTAAGTAGTTTAAGCGCCATTAAGTAGACTTAAATAATTTGTTGTTATGAAAACGTATTAGTTTTTGGAAAAACAACATAATTTTAAAGCTCCTTTAAGTAGTCTTCTTTGTTCGTTGTTAATAACAAGAAAAAGTAGGCTATGCTTTTTAAAACTTTTAAAATTCTAAAAACGTAGCCATTTTTCCTGTCTTACCCTTCGCTATAAGTATGAGTCGGTGTATATAAATTTGTCATTTCGTTTGTTCTTTTAAAAACTGGCTGTCAACCTTTAAGAAAGATATTCGTCAGTCAGTCTTTGTACTGGTTTCTAATAGGTTTAATATATTAGAGATATATTTGACGGTATATTTCTATAAAAATTCAACAAAATGCAGGCTTTGTTTTTTCCTAATTTCAATTTGATCAGCTTCTAAACAGCTCACGTTTCGAGAAGATTTTCTAAGCCTCTAGATAACCTTTAAATAAACTGTTAGCCATAAATCACATGGTAACAATATAAAAAATATATTATAACTAAAATGGTAGCCATTGTTTAACTAATACTTCATATTCACAGTACATTGTTTAACTAAAAATTTTAATGTAGGTTAAGAATGGTAACCCATAAGGCATATTTTAGGGTAACACTGAATTATTTCTGTCTATTTAAACATACATATGTAAAACCTTCAAAGCATTAGCTGTCGCGTAACTAATAGTAACGAAATAATCAAATTTCAAAATTGTTACTATTGCATATCTTAAGGCAACCATTAAAAGCTTTTACCCTACTAACAATTAACCAATGTCTTCTGGTGGCTTAACTAATGGTAAACTAAGATTTATGAATAGAATATCATTAGCTAAACCATAACCACTAGTTAATTAATGACAGTGAATTTGGGCATAAAAGTTATAGAGTAAAAATTATTTGACACCGCCGGCCGAAAAAAGCACTTTTACTTGTGTTTTCTTTTTTAACATTATCATCTTGTTATCATTGTTTATTTCTCCCCCATTTACCACATACATTCAAAAATCATACTCATTCTTAAAAATATGTAATAAATATTTATTTTTTTGTTGAAAGATTTATTACCACTTGTCAGTTCTCAGTCCCCCAAAACGCACACGCATACAAAGAATTCTTTTCATTTATTCATTTATTTTCATTTTTTTTTTATTTAACAAGACAAATATTGCTGGGCTTTTTTATAAAACTTTTGCACAGCAAATGGCAACAAATATGTATATACTTATATAAAAAAAGCAAAAAAAATAAATAAGAAATAATATAAAAATATAAATAAATCGAAAAACATATAAAGTTTTATGAGATTTTCTTTCTTCTTCAACATTATCTTCATGTCTCACCATATTCTACGCCTTTTTTTCTTTTCTTTTTCTGCAATTTATTATGTGTTTGTTGTCCCTAAAAGTATGTGTTGTTCTTTTTTCCTAAAAGATTTAGTGACGCCATTTTTATAATCTTAGAAAGAAAAGACTTTTTTTTATATTTTTTTTTTATAGATTTATCAAGTATTTCACATGAAAACAAGCTAAAAACAAGCGCTAATAGTCAATTCATTTGACTTTCTTTTTTGCGTTAGTTCAGCAAAAACTAAATAAAAATGAAAAAAAAAAAATTCAAAACTAATGGGACAGTAATGAAGACATTGTTGTTGAGAACTATTTAAGAAAAGACGAAAAATAGTTGATTTGCGCAAAGACTTTTTGTTGCTTTTGCTTTTTGCCAAATATTGACAGAAAAACTATTACGAGTTAATCGAAAATTAAAAAAGAAATCTCTTTAAAGTATGCAACTCTTTTGTGGTTCATATGAAACAAGAATTTTATTTTGAAGGAAATCTAGCAGAATTTAAACCATGCGGGAAAAAATAGCAAATTTGAAATTTTTTTAGTTTATTACAAAAAAACCAAAAAATCCTTAAAGCACCTTAAAGTATACTTCATATGGAGGAGATAACGTATAAGAATAGCTTGGTCTTTTAGGCAGACAAATAGGTGGTTTTGTGTTTTCCAGGACTTGACCTTATAAAGAAGCTTAAATCAATTGTAGACCAATCATTAAAAAAAATTATTGGCAAAAATAATGTTGGTGTGAAGCACCAATTATAGACAGTATATAACGAAGTTCGGTAGAGAAGGATAGACGTATTGACACTGATTATTCCAAGCCGATCGGTATACTTTTGGATAGCTGCAAGACAATGGTTTTTCTTCTTCTGGGCCATCCATCCTACGCAGGTCAAGGTTTAAAAATGGACTTTTACAAGACGCTGATAAATGACTACTTGGATGTACTCTGTCGTTGGAGTGAAATAGATCTCAGTTTTCACTCCTGGATCAATGATGTTTGCATGAAGTGTTGCTTCTCTGATCTCAGTACCGTTTTCAGGCTGAATATGGCTTAACAGTTTTTTGCGAATCTGAATTCTATGACAAACAGGGTCAATGTCTATAAAGATAGGCCTGCATCGGTTAAGGCCTTTAGTTTCTTTACTTTTGAGTCAAAATCGATACTTAGGTGTACTCAATCGAAAAGAACTAAGTCTATGATAGATGACTCGAAAGCAATTAAAGATGTTAATATACGGAAAGGAGTTCTTACTGGGCACTATATGCTCAGACAAATATCGACAGGCATTAGACTTCCTTACAACAGCTACCAAATAAGCTGACTTAACAAAAATATTCGTTACAGAACCTTCTACGTGACTGACTGCCTGACTGACTGCTTTAAAAGAGCGCTGATTTAAGACTTTATGTCACCATTTGTTCACTCTCTGGTCTATAGCTGAGTGAGCTGTTAGATTTTCTGAACTTAATGGTATAGCAATTGATCTTCCGCCCTCTTCGTAAATTTGCTAATATATCAAAACTTTATTTAAAAACAAAATATTAAAAAAAAAACTCGAAACCTTTTAAAAAAGCCATTTTTTTCTTTATATAAAAAAATAGCTAAACTTTTTATATATGATTTTTATTTAAGCCCCTTAAAGTATACATTGCCATAATTTGTGTCATAATTGAAATGATTTAGGTCTCTAATTCGACATGCTTTAATTGCAATTTATATCATGTAATAATTCTCTTTTCCCTTTTCCTCTCTGTCTGTTTAATTTCAGTTGTAATTTACAACAAATAACTACAAACACACAAGTTGTCGTCCTTAAGGAAAAAGGTACGTTTTATTTGCTAAAGTGGCAAACAGAAATATTTTCCTGTTTTCCTTCATTATATTTTGTTGTTTTCCATTTTGCTTTATTAATTATACCAACAAAATAATGAAAACGATTTTTTACCGGAGAAATACTAATTTTTCTAATTCCTCCTTATTACAGGCAATTAATATTTCACACAATAAAAGACATTAGAAAAAAAAGGAAACCTTAACGCACACCTTTAAATCTTTTGTGTTTTATTTACATATTCGTACATCCACACACACACACACGTACAATCTATAACCAAATTTGCCATTAATTTAAGATAACAATGATAGATAAAATTAAAGAAAAAGTGTTATTTATAGATAAATTTTACACTATTAAAAATAGTACAAACAATTTTTTTTGTTTCTACAATTTATTTACTTTTCAAAGCAGTTTACCTTTCAAAGACTACCGCACGATATTCAGGGTCTACTGTTAGACTCTTAAAAAAGTAATAAAGACTGCATTTAGGCAAATTCTTTTTATCTTCTCTTTAGCAATAAATACTTATAAAAAGAGATAATGTTTGAATATATATAGCCTATCATTTAGGGGTTTATATTTCAAGCATTTGTGTAAGGCCTACTTTTAGGCTAACTTTTTTCTTTTTTGTTTCCTTTGTATGTATATCTTGCGCAACCATAAAATAAAGGTGCGTGTTACAACATAAAATTTGTATTTAATAGTATCTACAACAGTTATTTCCCCCATAAAACCAATCTTTATAAACACATATATAAATTATTGTTTTTTCGGTCAGACTTTAAAGGTTATTTTATATTCCCTTATGTTTTCTTGTGTATTTTCCTATACACTCTGTTCAATTTATGTTTTAACGTGTTTTATTTTCGAATTTCTGTTTGTTTGCATCCATTTTGTTTGTTGTTTTTTTGTTCGTTCGTTCGTCAATTTTTTTTTTTGGGGGGGGTTTTATTTTTTTGTTACCGAGAATGGTTTTGGATACTAATTTTTCTTCAGGGTTTTATTTTTCAAGGGTTTTATTCGTAGCATATTTTATTGATGCTTTAATGTTCAATTGACCAAATTGTTTGAGTATTTGTTTAAGTGTTTGTCTTTTACTGATCATTTTCCTATACAAAATTTACAAATGATTTGTTTTCTTATACAAGACAATGATTGTGGCAGGTTTTTCCGTATGAAAAAGAAGTGAAACTGCCTTTTTTGTGATTAAAAATTTAATCACGTTTAAATTTAAAAACGAATTAAAATAACTTATTTTATTTTATTTCAATTAGAAATAAATTTTATCAAAATGGAAATAACATTTTTTGAAAGAGGGAATTTACAAAAATTTGTTTTTAAAACAATTTTCTTATGTTTTAATGTTAAAATAATGGCTGAAAATTTAATTTAAGAAAATTTGTCTAAAAAATTAAAAACATTATTAAAATAGATAAAACAAGGAAAAAGAATTTATCAGAATTAAAAAAAAAAAAAGAGAATTTGGACAAAAAATTTCTAGAAACTGCTGAAAAATTTAGATAAAATGTAAAATATTTAAGTTCAGAACTTACAAATTTAAAATATCTTTTTAAAAAAGCAAACCTACATGTATTTTAATTTGATTAAATTAAGTTTAAAACAAAGAACGAAATTTGTAAATATTCATTAATCTTTGTTATATTATTTTTTATTACACACAGACATACTGCAATTGAAACAAATATATTTATATAGGAAATCAAAAAATCCCTAAATTTTTCGATAGATATTTCATTTTTGGTAATAACTTAAAAAAAACATTTGTCTAAAAAAACTTTAATCTTAATTAAGAAACAGCAATCAAAATTAAGTTTAAAGATTTATTTTCAAATTAAATCTTAAGTCCCCCTTAAGTTATGCAATAGTTTTTTTTTGGTAATATACACTTTAACTGGTATTTTAACATTTTCATTAAAGTTAGTAGCAGATTTACAGCTTAAAGTTCGTTCTTCTTTTATTTATTTTCTGATTGTACTAAAAACACCAAATACTTTCAGATTTGTAATAAAAGAAAACTTTAAAATGTTCTTTTGTTGTTGTTGTTGTTGCTGTTTCTATCAAAACATTCTTTGTATTTTGCAAATAAAAATTAATCAAGAAAACTTTTCATCACTTTCAATTGACAATTTAAACTTTCAACAAACAATTCGTTTTATTTATTTTTTTTTGTAAAAAAAGGGAACTCTACCACACTAAACAAATTACACACGCATAACATTTACATAAACACACACTAAAGAAACAAAACATTAAGAGGAAACACACACATACACACACTTTTAAATACATCGAGACTTATACAATAAACCAAAGAGAAGAAAAACTTAGGTTTTTCAAAACTTTGCTTATTTACAAGTTTTAAAATTTGCCTTTTTCCAAAAAAAAAACGCACGCACACACAAAAACAAAATCACAACAACTACAAGAAAATAAAAATAAAAAATAACGCAACATTCAAACAAACTAATATTTAAACAAAACAAGGAAATTGCGTAAAAGTAAATGAAATGTGGCAACAATGTATGTCGGTGGGGACCACTGTTTATAAGTATGTATGTGTTTGTGTGTGCTAAAACTAGAAAAAAACAACAACAATTTCAAACGACTACAAACGGGGGGTAATAATAGAAAATTATAAAAAAAAAACACACACACACATTCAAATCAAGTTTAAAGGAAAACCAGTGTAGACGAAAACCACAACAGCAACAAAAAAAAAGCAACAACAACTACGCAGACGTTATAAACATAAACAAGCGTCAATATAACAAAACACCAACAACAACTACATACATCAGCAAATTTCGTAATAGACCATTTTGTCGTACAACGAACAGAAAAAGAAGAAGAAAAAGCAGAAGAAGACGTAACACAAAATTTTTAAGCCAAAACAGTGTAAAGGACCTTTTTCCCATAAGTTGCTGTTTTCCTTTTTCGTATTGGCTTGAGAAATAAAATGAAATAAAACACTCACAAACACATACATACACACACAATTTTATTTTAAATAAAATTCAGCAAAAATAGAAAAAAATAATAAACGAAATCAAATAGAAAAAACACATGAATGTCGCTGGGCCATAAAAGGACCAACTAAAAACATTTTCAATATTTATTGTATTAAAGACTTTTTTTGGTTTAAAAAAAATTTATAATTTTTATACTACACCAGACTTTCTTAGTCTTTGCATTTTTAAAAAAATATTCTATGTTATTTTGTACTTTCTATGTTTTTGCAAAATATTCAATATCGTTTCGTATTTGGAAAATTTTTTGAGTTTTTTAAAAAGTTTAAGGCACTTGCGTAATAATAATTTTTCGATATTTGCTATGTTTTTCTCCTCTCATTATTAATACTTATAAATATATATCTTTAAACTTTTAGAAATGTCCGATATCTTAATTGTTAAACAAAATTTATTTTCTATGTTCTTAGATAAATTTGCAACATTTTCTAAGTTTTAATTTTTTTTCTGTGTTTATAGGAAATTTTAGACATTTTTTGTTGTATTTGGATAATTTCCGATGGGCTATGCTATGGACAATATTTGGGGGATGTTTTAAAAGAATTTAAAACTAGAATTTTAATTTTCAATGTTTAATTTTTTTTTTTATTATTAAGACTTTCTTTCATTCTTTTCTTTGTTTTTGGATAAAAATAAATATGTGTAGCAATTCTATGTTTAAAGAATTTTGTTTTATGTTTTAAGAAAATTGTTAAAAATGTTCTTTTGCAAAAAATCTTTGATCTAATCGATGTTTTTATGAAATGTTCAATTTTTTTTTTGCAAAATATTTGATGTTTTTCCGTGCTCTAGAATTTTGGACTATTTTCTCCAATATGTTTTAGAACGATCCTACTTTTGTAAAACATTTAAGATATTACCTTGTTTTAAGAAAATTTGTTATATTTTTTTAAGTGTTGTATTTCTGATGTTTTTTATAATTTAAGACAATTTTGCAATTTTTTATGTTTTTAGAATATTTTTAGTTTCTTTATCTTTGTGGTCTTTATTTTTTTCGATATTTTCTATGTTTCAAAAAATTATCAAACGGCTTTTATGTTATCAGAAATTTTCTCGACGTTTACGCTTTTAAAGAATTCTTCAAAATTAAAATTTTATAGGAGTTTTTTATTAATTTTTTTTGTTTTTAAAACATTTTCAAAATTTCCCTTATGAAATGTTTTTGGTCACATGTAAATTGAAGACATTTTTTACGTTTCTAGAATTTTTTTTGTTTTTATGTTAATAGCATAAAAAAGTCGATATTTGTAACGTTATATAGTTGGTCTTATTTTTCTTGGCCCCCATTTTAGTTTCGTATAAACCAGCCAACAACAACAATAATAATAGCAAACCCACTTAGACAAAACCGGTAAAACACAAAGACTTGTGTGACATTAAAAACGTTAAATGTTTTCCAACACACGATCTCAACTTAACACAACAACACAAACACACATACATACATAAATATAACGTAATAGAAAAATTTACATACATACATACACGCGACTTTTAAACACATATAACACTTTCGCACACATTCTCACATGTGTCATGAATTTTTCGTAATATAAAATTGTAAAGCCTGTTTATAGGTGTCTCGTATGTGTGTATGTGTGTATGTGAGTTTATGTCTATGATTTGTATGTTTATGTGGGCATCATCAAAAATGGTTGCTTTTCAAATATATGTGCATATTTATTACTAACGTTCTCTTCTACTGATTTAATATTGTACATTTCAGCTTGAGTTTCCTTTTAATAACATTTTTTTTTTAATATTGTATGTCTAGGATTTATTTACAACTGACACAAACTTTTGCATGCATAAAATATTTATATATGTGCTTCGAAAAAAAAACGAACAAAATAACCTAAAACATGTGATGTTGTTTTGGATTTTGTTGGGTTTTTCCTTTTTTTCCTGCACATCAACAAGATTAATACGTCATTGTTTGTTAGGTATAGTGGGCTTTAAGATGATATTTGTTTCCTTGCCTGGGCAACAGCTGTTAATGCAACAGTAGCAATGACACATTGTTTAAAATATTGATATATTTTTTTGTGCATGGTCGAGAGAAATGTTTTTTTTTTTTTTGTTGAAATATTCAAAGTAGCTAAAAGATTTATGGCAAACTTATTGCATGTGACTGAGGTTTTGTTTGTTTTTTGCTATGTTGAGTTATTGAGCTTGATATTGAATTTTTTATAAAGCCTATAAGTAGTTTATAGTTTTTGCCATAAAAAAATTTTAGTTTTATTAGTTTTTCGCCTTCAGGACTTAAAGTGTCAGTACTAAAATACATAAATTTGTTTTTCCTTTATTCGTTTTTTGATACTTAATTAGTTGTAGGCAATAAAATATTTATAGTTTTCGCCTAGAAGTAGACCATAAAATTTAATAATAACATGGACTTATTACACTAAACGACTTAGCGCGGGTTCTCATTAGTTTAATTAATCCCCATAGTTATCAAATTAAATTTTCGGAAGGTAGATTTCATGAATAGCTTTATAGTTTTGTCTTTATTTATGTATGTCGTAAAATGTATTTTATTTGTTGGTTAATGCCAATTAATGTTAAAGTGTCTCATAAATAAAGCAATTAATTTTAATGTAATTAAACATAAGAAAAATAACAGGACAAATAACGGTATTTAGTTTGCTTCTTTCCACACTAATCAACGTTTGATTTTAACCCTAAAAACACTTTTTTATGCATTAGTAAATACATACATTTCGAATTTTTTTTTTCGAACCCCAAACAAATCTTATATACAAAAATGTATAATTTTAAAAAAGGAAATGTAAAAAAGGGTTGACAGAGTATAAATGAAGAGCCTACAAAAATCTATAACCTTTAGAATTTTGAATTTTCTTGTTGATACTGTTCTTTATCTTCTAATTAACATTATAATTATTGTTGCCTACTTTTAGGTTACCTTTCAGGTAAAAGCTGTACATAATATTTTGCCTTTAAATTATAAATACAAAACTATTTAAACTTGCTTTACATTTTCTCAGATGTGATTTTGGTTAAAAACCATTAGACTTTTTAATTTAAATATCATTTTTTATTAATAACAATTTTAATATGTAACAAAATTGTGTAGCCATTTATGGCTGGCGGTGTATAATGGTTTAATTACTAGTTATGGTATAAGTGTATTAGTAATAAAAATTATAATTTATGCTAATTACAGCAGTAGAAAATATCATTAATAAACTTCAAATCTAAATATAAAAGCAAAAAATTTATTTAAAAAAAAAACAAATAAGGAAAGAACACACTTTGCAGCTGCCGCTTACTCGTACGAGTTTGAACATTTTTCGAAATTATTAATTCCCAAAGCACAAGCCGCTCTACAATATCTGTCCTAGAGAATTTAATTACAATAAATTAGTAGTAGATTAAAAAGACAAATAAGGAAAGAATAAGTTAATGGCAAAAGAAAGTAGAGCAGAAGGATGTGGATTTCAAAACAACCCTCTTTTAAATGTATAAACAAATGTTTTATAGGAAGTCGTGTTGGAAAAGGAAATGTTTAAAAAGCTTTAAGGAAATTAAAGAAATTTGGCACTTTGTTGGTGTTTGTAACATAATCCTTTGTGTTAATAAATAACCTAGAAGTAGGATATTTTTAATTTTTTTATATAAATTCGATTACGTGATAGGGAAACTAACTCTGTATTGGCAACTACCCTTTAAACTGTATTTGGTCTTGCAGGTCTAGTAAAAATGTATACATTTTATAACAACACAACAACAACAAAAAATTTATCATTATGAAACTTAAATGGGAATTACCTGTGTGGCCTCCAAACAAAAATGTAGTGTGACACGCCCACCTCTATGTCCTTTTTTACTTATACGTATTTTCAATCTATATATTTTCCATATAAGCAAAGCCTTAAGTTAATAAAGGACTCTAGGCTTCTATATACAAATTAAAAACATCAATAGAAATTAAAGTGACATGCCTACTTTTACGCGTACCTCCTATAATAGACATATTGTTATATAAATATTTTTTCAATACATATTTTCAAAGGATATAGGTTAATGGGGTGATATTGTTATATCTTTAATATGGATTCCATAAGCGCAATAAGCTTATGTATACGTCCACCCAAGGCGAATTTATTACATGTGACCTTGACAGCCCAGCTGATTGAGAGGCTTACTGTCAAACATTGTTTACGTTTTTGTTTATTAAGTATTATACAAACAAAAAGAAACAAATTTCCGTTAATTTTTGAAATTTAAAAAAAATTTTGGTTATTTCTCAAATTTTGTGAGTGTTAATGCTGCTGCTGTTGTTCAGGATTTTTATTTTGTAGTTGCAGTTAATGAAAAAAAAATTTTTTTTTTAATATAATTTTGTAAATTTTTATTGCAACAGTTTTTTCTTAAAACCACAATAAACTTCACATTTAAAGATATATAAAAGTAAAAAAAAAACAACACACACACAAAATCAATGTAATTAACAATGTTTTTCTTTGTTTAAAATCATCTCTTTTTTAAATTTTCTAAATTTTTTAATAAACACGAGCTTTTTTTAGAATTTTATTTTTATTTGTTTACATTTTTTTCACGACGAATTCAAACTTTTGACAAAAGGGCTCTATAAAAAATTTGCTTTGTTGTACCAATTCGCCGATGCATATACCTGATGAATTTGCCTTGCGCCCACCTGTAATATATCGTATATTCTTTAGTTAAAAATATTTGTTTATATTAATTAAATTCATAAAAGTACTAAACAATACAATAATGGTGGTTAATATATACAAAAATTAAAAACTTTAGGTCTAAATATTAGTAGCAGGGGTACAAACTTTCTGCAATTTGTTTACTAGAATATTGTAACTGTATCTCTTATAACGTGTCCTACTGTAAATATATTTTTAAACAAATCACTGCCATTACCTTTAGCTGTCGACATGATATATTAGATTTAGTTTGATTGTATTTTTCTTGTTAGGTCCTCTTTTTTTTTTGGACAAACATTTGTTGTTGTGTTAATGTTAAGGTAAAATATTATGTATGTATCTCTCTACTGGCCATAATAGAACTAGAAACATTAATGTTTCTACCATAAAACAATTTCCTTGCTATTTGTTACGTTATTCGACTGCACGCACTTCTAACACAATAAAAACCGAGAGATTCTTCAAAATACTGGGTTCTTTAATATAAATGATTTAATATTTATTTTATAGCTGTTATATTTTATAGGAAATGAGGCTCTTTTTCACTTCTAAGTTTGCGTTTTTGTTTTTGTTTCTGTTTTTTTTTTTTCGAAAAGCTCTAGCTCCCCCATGGTTTTTTTGTGTTAAAATTTATAAGATTAATGACATTTTTGACAAGGAAAAATTAGACACATTAGATGCCAGCCACTAAATATGTATATACACACACACACACATACACAAAAACCCCAAACATTTTTATACTCCAACAGGAATATGTTTGTGTGTCCTTCCAGTTGGTAAAAGAAATTATATAAATTGCTTTTGATGCGGGTCTTTATAATGTGTAGTTGTATGTGAAGTAGCTCATTTATACAGTCAGATCTTGGTATAACTAATGCCATATTGCCAAGTCCTTACGCATTACTTAAGTCGGAAGGCTTTTAAGTGGATCTAAAGCAATAAGCTGCAGAAGTGATAATTTATAAATAAAAACAAGTGTCTTTTAAGCTTTTGTTTAAAAGTATAAATTTTACTTTGTATCATTGCGATAAAGGCTTATAAGCTTTGACACAATATTGCCTTTTCACAATAAGCCTTTTCTTCATTCTTCCCATATTCGTTATGTAAAGCACATTAAAAATGTAAAAAATTCATTAAATCCCCAAGTCGTTAAACTAAGTATTGGTTATACCCGACTTCGACTGTATTTGTATTTTTATATATAAATATTATGCGGTGATAATGGTGGTGGTTGTGCTTTATATAGCGTGTTATATAAATTGGTTTTAATGCCAAAGAGGAGAGTATACATTTAGGTAATTAATCTAGAAAAATAAAGAGATTGTTGCCTAAATTGAGGGATATTAAGAAATTACATGTTTAAAGTAAGAAATACATACATACATACATATGTACATATGTATATAAATTTAGTAATTTGCTGTTAGGTTTAATATAAATTAGAATAATCCCTTAGAGAAGGCTAAGGGTTGTAATTAAATGAAAAATCAGTACTAAATTAGGCAATAAACTTGCAAAACTTATAAATTTTAATAAAATGGAAGTAATACTGGTTTCTTTTTTTTTTTGGAATTCTCCAAAAAAAAATGTATCAAAACAAATGACAATAGAAAGTTTTAATTTAAAATATTTTTAAAATATAGAAATCATAACTTATAATTAAAAATATGCTTTAAAGTAAGGCAATATATTTGGTATTGCGTGGAGAGAGAACTCAATTTGTTATAAGTAAATCTTACAACAAAAAATGTCGATATAAATTAAACAAACAAATTGTTTATACATATTTACATATTTATTATTTTATAAAAACAAAACCCCACTTCACTACCAAAATTGATTTATATTATAATATTTTAAGCTAAATTTGGATGAAAAAACAGATAGTGTAACCTTCCTTTCATATATTAAAACTTTTGTTTAAAAAAAAAAAAATTTGCCCTAAAATAGGCAACTATTTTATAAACCAATTGATTTTGAATGCATTAGAAAAAGCAATAAGTATTTAGTACACACTCAGGAAAATTTCTATCCCATTTTCGCGTACTCTCTTGTTTCGGTAAGCAGAGTTGATCCGCTAGATTTTCTACTTCGACTCGTGTGTTTGTACTTATATAATTTATGCATAAACAAAGTTTATATTAAAATGTTTATCTTTTATTTATGAACATTATTATTGTCATATTTTTATTATATTTTAAAGCTTTACAATGACTTAAACATAATGTTGTTTGCTTTGTCTGCTATGCTGTCATAACCAGTTAGTAAAAACATGACCGCTTCACCAAGCCGTTGATAACTTGTTGGAACCGCCTCCGCCTTTATCTGTCTAAAGATCGAGTCCTGAACGATTAAGCAAAATCGACCCACATTTTTTACAAACCACCAATGCTTCTTGCCAATCAGTTGTTTTTGCCTTATATCGATTTGGATTTAAGAAAAGTATGGCACTATAAAAGCAAATATATATTATTAAAATTGTAATATGAGCAATGGCTTACAACGGTCATATATTTTTAGGTTTTAATTTTAAGACATTTTTATTTATGACACCTTGTGAATCGACCAGCTATTTTAAATGCCGTGTTGGAAATGAAAACCGACTAGAGCGTGTGCCTGTTAATTTATCTGGTGTAGTGCCTTAATTATGTAGATGTCGTGTTTGTTTTTCCTTGAGCCCAGGGTTTGGAGTGCAGAAATTACAGGGAAACAATTGTGGGGATATTTTTATAAATTTTTTTCGGGGAAAAAACGGGTAATTAATAAAATAACAAACTTTTTGAAATGAATATTGAATAGAGAAAATTTTTCATTTTGTTTTAACTTTCATAAATTTTCTTTTTTGTTAGTTTTTAAAAGTAATTTTTATTGAGATTTGAACTGACATATATATTTAAAACTTTAGACAAAACTATTGCAATGGGCGGCACATTCCTTATCATAATTATAAACTTCATTGTAAACGGAATAATATTCTTCTTAATTGTTAAACCCTTCTTGTGCCCCTCGAATATGTAATATAATTCATGTATGTATATGAGTTCACATATTGAAAATATATTTGTTTTTTTTTTGTTGCGTTTAATAGTTTGTTAAATAAACATTATTTTATATTTTTTCTGTATTTACAGTTCAGTTTTCTGTTTGGTTGTTTTTCTTTTTATAAATTTTAATGCATTTTTATTTATTGACAGCGCCATTAAGCTGTCATTAAAAAACATTAAACACACAATGTAAACGATGGATCTCTAAAGAAAAGAAAAAATAATTGGTAAAATATGAGAGAGATAGAGAGTAAGAGTAAAGAGCAAATCAAAGAGTGAAGTTAGTATAAAAAGTCATCAAATTGTGTTATAATATTAAAAATACATATAACCAAAAAACGTTTAGAATTCTTAAACAAACCGTCAAAATCAAAGTACATAACAGAAAATTAAGCAAAAATTACCAATAATGAATAATTATTTCAAAAATTAAGCATTTTTAATGCTTAAACCTTTAATATAAAAAAAATTTCTTAACATATTATATATATATAAAAAAAATCGAAAATTTTTTATATAAAACGTATCTTCAAATTTTACTATAAAAATAAATTTTGTTTAAAATTTTTTATAAAAAAAAATATGACAAATTTTTTTTAATGAAAAAATTTCTGAAAATTTTTCTATAAAGGAACGAAAAAAATAATATTTATTCAAAAATTTCTATAAAAAATATCAAAAATTTTTTAAGAAAAGAATATTTATTAAAAAAAATTCCCGTATGGAAAAAATTTCTTGAACATGACCATAAAAAATTTCAGAAAATTTTAAAACTTAAAATTTCTAAATAAAACAATATTAATATATTTTTTTGAATTCATTAAATTTTTTTAGACATGTTTTTGTTTTGTAATCAAAATCTACATACCTGTCTGTCAGTCATTCTTTAATTTTTACAAAATTATATTTATGTATAAATGAATGTTTATTTTTTAGTAATTTACTGCCACTGGCGCCTGATTTTACTGGAATTCTTTTCTTAACTAAAAGCTAAATAAAATTGCATTTACACAAAAAAGTTATTCTTTTTTCTATATTTAATTATATTTTTCAAAATTTCCTTAGTTAAATGTTTTGTTTTTTTTTCATTTTTTCCATTTTATAATTGTACACACTTCATTTAACATTTACTCTTTGATTTTTGAAGCAATTATTTTTTATGCTCTTAATCAGTTAATTTTTTGTTGCTGCATACAAGCAGGTGATTGGGATGATTTTCCTCTCATTTATCACACTGTTCGTTAAAATCAAAGCAGTGGTTGTTGGGGCTGGTTAAAATTCGTTTGAGGCAAAAATACTTTGACATACATAAGCAAATACTAACATATTCGATTTGATAGTATGATTTGATTTTATTTTATTTTCAATATGCCAAGGAACACACCTGAGTTTTTCTTTTGATTACCAATTAAAAACAAGTGTAAAGTTAAATTCTCAAAATCATCAGCAAAGAGATACATGCATATGCAGACACATAAATACATACATATATTGGAACTTTTCTACACATTTTTTAGTTTTAATTAAGCTTATCGTATTTTCTTTAAGTTAAATAAGCACTCAATCACTAGCTATTCAATAGCTTGTTATTTAAAACATTTATTTTTCTTTATAGATGTATAATTTTTCCCTCAATGTTCATGGCTGATGATTTAAGATCAAAGGAAAGTTGTAATTAATCATTCAAATGTTTTTGTTTTATCCGCTTAATTTAAAATGTTCGGTGATTTATTGGAGCAAAAAAAGGGTTTAAGTTTATTTAAATTTTTTTTTAGAATTATAGTATTTTCCAAAAGTTGCACACAAACGGAAGATAAATATAGAAATAAAATTAGCAAAATAGATCATCGCAATTGGCCTTAAATAAAATGACGTAGTCAAAAGAAGAAAGTTTTCGGAAAATTCTCTATCGAAAGAAAATTTATTTAAATGTGTTAATTGTTTCTTGTTTTACTGAGAAACACAATCAGTTGTGCATATTCCATTTTCATTTAAGCAAATAAAATTTGTTTCAATAAATCCTAATATTTGCAGTTAAATAATTTCAATTGAATTTTTATATTTTTAACTATTTTTCTTAAAATCAATTGTTTGATTAAAACATTAAAAAATCATTAGTTATGCAACATTTTTTCGCAATATATTGTGGTTTTTTTTACACATTTATGTAAAATTCCATTGATTTTAATGTAACAAAGAAAAAAACATACGCGCACAGTGTTGCCAGATGTTCCCAAAAGTTCCCTCTCTTAAGTTCCCAAATATCCAAAATATTTTTATTCAATTTTGTTGGTTTAGAATCATTTTCTTTAAATATATTTCAATGATATTTTGTACACATAATTTTTTGTATCTAAACACAAACCAACCCATGATTTTAACAGGGGGCAAATTACGACATTCGATATCGAATGAAATTTTGTTCGATCGATCAAGTTTTCTGTGCATTGGGTATAGGAATTCTAACAAGAATTTTTTATTTTCGATCGATATCGAATGCCGTAATTTGACCCCAGGCCCCCATAAAATATCAAAAATAATTTATTATTACTCGTACATATTTAAATTAAATGCAACAGAGACAAGTTTCGTTTTAGTGCAAATGTGCCAGCTGATTTTCGCTTCCAGGCCTTAATCGAAAAATTATATTTATTGGCGCAACCATCAATCCTATTAACCCTAAATTACTCGAAGTGGACTTAGCCTCCCCCTCCCAGACTGGGCTATTAACGCCGGTGATTACAACACCAAACTAAATGATTACTTACACACATACATATGTACATATATATTTATATATGTATGTTCGTTCTTTAAGTACTATTGATTAACTCACAACCTACCCGTAATGTTGTATCGGTTGTTATGTTGGTAATGTTTCCTTGCAAAATGTATTTTTATTTCTAATTTGGCAACAAATCCCTACATCTGTTTACACTACACACTTAAATATATATAAATTTCTACGAATCAATCAAATATTGAGAGCATGTTGAAGCAAAAAAATCCATAAATAATTCAGTGTTTGGGGAATTTTTTTTGTTTGTTATCAGACGTGATAAACAAAAATAAAAATAAAATCATGATGCGGGATGTAAATGATAATATGAATAATGTTTTTGTAGAGCAAAAAAAAAAAAAGAATTTAAATGTTTTTACGGTAGCGGTAAGAAAGGTGAAAGGAAAAGGAAAATTATTAAAGTAACTTTAAATATTGTTTCCTAAAGTTTTTAGGAATCTATCTTTTGAATGTAGTAAAAAGTGTTCCCCCCGGGGGTAGATAGAATAGCATCATGATGAA
>NDXZ01010357.1:0-19253 GCA_003055125.1 Paykullia maculata
CATGTGTTTTGGGGAATTTTAAAGAAAAAAAATTTTGAATTTTTAAGCAAAAAAAATTTTGTTTCGAGATATAAGCAAAAAAAAATTTAGTTTTTTTTTCGTTTTTTAACACAAAAATGATTATATTGGGAAAAAAAAGCAACAAAAATGTTTGTGTATTTTGAAAAAAATTTACTAATATACACACATAGAGAACGTAGTGAAGGGTATATAAGATTCGGTATATCTGAATATAGCGCTCTTACAAGTTTTATATAATTTTTTTTATATGAATGTTTTTGCTCTTAAAAAAAAATTATCATTAAAATATTGTATGACTATTTAATTAGATATGATTATAAATGCAACAATATTTTTATCTTTTTATTTAGAAGTTAATTAAAGAGAAACATCAAAACAGACACAAAGTTGGCATAACATTAAAAGTTTTGTTTAATTATGTTTTTGCAAAAAACTTTTTTGCCAAAAGTTCTGTTTTCGTTTTAATATAATTTTCTTTAACTTATTGCTTAGTTCTTTGTCAGTCAAAGTTATTTTTTTTCATAATTTTTTTTCAAAAAGTTTTCGCTTAAAATATTCTCTAACCCACCTTTTTGCATTGTCATGATTTATAATAAGTCTGTATGTTAATATTATTTTTAAACTGACTTATGTTCCAACGACGTGTTCACATGCTTCTCAACTACTCAAAATACTCTTACGATTTTAATCTAATCTGCAGTTGTTTACGACTTTGTGAATCGAAGCTAAACCCCCTGCTTAAGTCTTGGAAAAAAAAAGGAAAAACATATTTTTAAACAGCATTTGCTAGATTCTAAGGACATGTGTAGGATTTTAAATGTTCTAATGTTGTCTCTAAAAGAACGTATGACATGACTTTAAATAGCAACATGCAAAGTTCAAATACCTTTTTTGTTAAATCTATTTTTGTTATTATTTGGTTCTCAGGAACTTTTTTATTACAAACTGGTCTTGGATGTTGAAAAAAAGATGAATTTTTAGCAACACAAGGACACGTGTGTCAGAAAGAATTTTACAACAAATTCAAAAACATATGTATGTACAGACATATGTACTTGCTAACATGATTTTATGACCGCTTTTATGGCATAAATATGTTTATTGCTTTATAAGGCTACATTGACAAAAGTGATTAAAGATGTATAAGTTCAGCTAAAGTTAATTTTTGGTTTAATGTTGTTTTATTTAAATATTCATTTAGTTATATTCTAGTTCTATTAAAGTTCCAGTTTGGTTTTAGTTCAGGTGTATTTTAATTTTAGTTTATTTCTAAATTAGTTTTTCTTTGTAGTTCGGTTCCTTTCATTTAATTCAAGTCCAATCTAAAAATTTTCTTCTCTAGTTGTAGTTTATTTTGTTTCGTTAATTATATTTTACAAGGCTTTATTTGGCATTGTGTTAGGCTCTATTGAATTACATTTAAACACATACATACATATACATGTAAACCCTTAAGCTACACAGAAAAAAAATTTTATTTTTGTAAATAAAATTAAAATTTTATTGAAACATAACCAGCAGTAGATTTTGTAATTACAACAAAACTAGTTGTCGATTTTGTTGGCTATTTTCAAATATCGTTTAAAAAGAAATATTATTTTTGTAATATAAAAAAAATCTTCAATTATTTGTACTGTAAAATGTATTAATTGTTTATATTGTGTATCCAATTTCACACTTTCACAAAGGGAGATTTTTATAAAATGAATACAAAAATAAACACAAAACAGGACATTCAAGACACGTCACAACTTTTACTCTTAACTTTTTTTTTCCTCAACTTTTTCAACTTTATGCGTAAAAAGACGACAACAAACAAATCAAGATATCAATTGTGTTGATTTCTAACATATTTTATTTGATTTGTTTAATAAATAAATAATGATTAATACGTTTTTTCCCACTTTATTGGTCTTAGAAACTCAACAAGAAAGATTAAAGAAACATTTCTATAGCGTCCACTTTTTTCTGATATAAGATGCAGTCATGTGTAAAAATATTTTGTATACAAAGATGTCTGTAATATATATGTTTATACAAAAATATGTTTTTTGTAAAGGCAAACAAGTTATCAAATGCTTCGAAGAAGAATTGTACTTTTTTCTAAATTTAATTTATTCTTAATACATGTCTTATTCTATGTTGAGTATGCTTTAATATTGTAAAGCTATATATCCTTAAAGTAGACTACAGTATTGTTGAAGAAACTTTCCCTTCTAAAAGTCAACTTAAAAAAAGTTTTTAAAAGAAAATGTATTGATATTTGATTGTTAATAACAACAAAAAACTGCTAAACATTTTACAATATGGTCGTTTATAACCTTAAAATATTATTCACAGCCTATTAAGTACAATGCTTAATTATCTGCTTTTTAACATATAACTTCTGCTTAACTTATCTATTACCTTTCAATTATGTGGTAGCTATAATTTTTATTTCTTTCGCCCCCCTACTCGAAAGTTGTTAATACTTTGTCTGACGACTAAAGACATTTTTGTGTACCTATAAATTTGAAACAAAAATATCATGACTGGCAAAACAAATATTACTGAAATTTAACAAACTTTCATAAAGTTTTAAAGATTTTATCGAGAACAATTTTCTGTTCTAAGTGGTTTCACAATAAATATCTTCACAAAGGGTTGTTAGCCCTTAAATATGCTTTAAAAATGTAAATAAATAATGCCCTTAAGAAGAGAAAAGAAGTGGTAAAAGATAAATTAAACAAAACATTTTAAAGCAATTGAAATTATAGATTAAAGAGTTTACAATAGGCTACAATATGGACAACTTAATAAATTAGTCTACAAGTATATTCAAGACTACATAGGAGCTTAATTAGAGTTGAATACATAAACTTAATTACATTTTAAACTAAATCAAGTATTTCAACTACGTTTTAACATCAGACAAGTCAATGGAACATATTATAATTGAAGTTTTATGATATAATATTAACTTAAAAAAAATTATATTAAGAATAAATATTAATCCCCCTACGAATATGCAGCATTCCATTCCATCCCATAAATTCCGCTGTAAAATTCTTTGCATATTGAATTCCACTAAACAAAAATTTTTGATTCAATTTAATACAAAAGTATTTTATCCCTTTTTTTAACAAACTTCCGTAATTTCAATAAAAAAGCTAATGACTTGAAAATGCCTTTTTTTATTCGATGTGTTCAAAACAGGTAAAAATTTCAATTGCAGAATGGGAAGGCAAATTTATGGAAAATATAAAGTTTTGTTTTATATCAATTGTCATATAAACAATTTTTCTTTTCTTTATGGAATTTATTGAAAATTTTTTTTGTTTGTTTTTTTTTTGTTTTTTGTTTTGCTGTTCATTTTAATATATTTTGTAGGCAGGAAATGGTTGTTTTCCTAATCCTTTACAAAAAAAAAAATATCAGCTACCGCTGTCGAAGGTGTTTTGTCATATTTTTAGATATTTATATTAAAGAAAATGTGTTGAAAAACTCAAATATCTTTTACGTATTTCCGTTTACCTGCAAACTTGATAAGCTGCTTTGCAAAAGGTAAGAAATAAACGTTTTGCTTGTAAAGGCATACTTTTAGGTGTTACAAAAGCTTATAATAGTGTATATTTTAAGGTGCGTAAGCAAAAAGTTTAAGTGAAATAAGATAAGACGTTAAAACAGATTTTGTTTAAGTGTTTCTTAACACCATATTTTTTTTGTAAAAATAGCTTAATAGGATTTTCTAAGAAAAGGAACTTCGAAGGAAGAAGCGTATTTATTACGTACATATGTATATTGAAACATCATTTTTATTTGAAGATTGTTAAGAAAACAAAATATCACAGCAGCTGTTAATGTTTAGCACATTGTAATGTATATTTAATAGGTTTCATGGATAGGATTCATGTACTTATATTCTTTGAAAACATTTTTGAAAAAATCTAAGCCAAAGCCAGATGTGGTTTAATGTCAAAATCTACTTCAAAAATACTATTGTTGGGGTCGTTTTCATAATCTGCCTTTAACTTTTTTAATTTTTATAACTAATTTGCAAAATAATTTTTTTCAATTTTATAATTATTTCAAGGCCACAAAAATACTTGTAATAAGTGGCAATATTTCACAAACTAAGAGGCGGCTTTTAAAAGTTTTAAAAGGAAAAGTGGCACCTTAATGTATTTATGCCAACCATTTTTTATAATAACTTAAGTTAAAAGTTAATGGTCGGACATTCCAAATTTCTGTTTAAAGGTCACTTTAAGCTTAAAATATACTTAAAATAACCGAGTTCTATTTTATATCCGAAAACATTCAGACTTTTACTATTGGTAAGTTATAAAAATGGGCCTAAGGGTAAATAACATTGACACAATAGAGCTCACTATATATTTTGATGGGCAGTCAAGTTGAAAATTTACTGCAAACTTAGGTTTTTTTTACATTTAAGTATTACGCTACCGGATCAGGTTATGCAACCACAGCAGTAGTTAGATACTGTTAAGGCCATACAAAAGATTGAATACAAAAGAAGGTTAATTAAGTAAACAGAACACAACATATTAAGAGAAAAATTTAATGTTTAAAATTAAAGCAGAAAGAAGTGTTATTTATTATGTTGGCCATTTGGCATCAGTTATAAACAGTGAATTACTTCTTTGCAAATTGTTTTTGTTTGCAAAAAACTGCCTTTTTAATGTAATTAAAGTCAGGCAACACTCTCAAACAATTCTCCTCTGGGGTGGCTATTGATTTCAATTTTTATTTTCTTCCTTTTTGTAAACCTAAAAACTCAATACCTAACGAATATATACGTTAAGATTAGTTCTTTGTAAGGCGCAAATTTTTCCTATTAAGCCCAGAATATAAATTTCCATCAAGTACTTTGCTCGTAAAGTAAAAAAAAAAAAATGAAACCACCATAGAAAAGATAATAATAAATAAATTCAAACAACTACTTTGTGTTTAATGCTTCTTGACAGAGAAGTTGATGTTGACGATGATGAAAATGAAAACTATAGAGCTGAGGTGTTTTATTGATGTTTCTGCTTTGGCTGCTATTGCTGCCCATTGTTTTTGATATTGATACTGTTGATGATGTTGACCTACATTTTAGCAAATAATAAACATAGTAAAATAAAATATTATTAAAACCAAGTTCATTATTTTACTTTATCAAACGTTTTGCCTCAATTGTTTGAAAAACGTCTATTGTTTAGAGTATAGCAGCGTTGCCAGAAAGAATTCGTCTTTTTGCGTATGAGAATCTATTAAATAGATTATTAGATTAGATTTACAAGTCTTTGCAGATTTTTCCATAAAATTTTACCTTAATATTTAGGAAAACCTTTAACCTGAACATGCCTTAGGATGGTAACACTGCGACTGTAACTATGACTAACACGTGTGCAAAACATTGGCTGACCTATTAAATTCTAATTTTTTTAGTTGGAGGCTTTTGAAATTGATATTGATTACAACTGCAAAAAAGCGAATTAATATGCTTGAAATGTTTATAAATAAAATAATTATAAATAATTAAGTTTAGTATTAAACCAAGCTATACTTTACAACAAATAATTTCATATTTAACATACATTTTGTCTTTAAAACGCTTTATAGAAAGAAACATAATAAACAGAAATTATTTTGTTAATACAGAATCTCATTAAAATTACATTGTTTGTCATTTTTGTATTGAAAAAATTTTTTTTAATGAAACAAATTTTTTTTATTAAAGATGGGGAATTTTGTCTGATATTTCAAACTTTAAAAATTCCAAGTTTATTATGGCTCACTTTCAAAATCCTTCTTAACACCAATTAATCATCAACAAAATACTGCTTGAATATTATAAAATTTTATCAAAGCAATAGAGAATATAAAAATATTTTTTTTTTACTTTAAAAACTTTTTAAAGTCTTTAGCAAAGATAGCCTTAAACTCTAAATTTAATTTTGAATTCCCTTTATTAGGCTTCACCTAATACACATTAACAGGCGCCTGACTAAAAAAATATGTTGTTTAATTAATTTAAATAAATTAAGGAAAGGCGTCTGGTTATTGTTATAATATTTTATTGATTTTATTTCTCAATAAAATTTTGCTAAAATTTATTTATTATTTTAAACAAAATTTTTTAACTCTAAAACAATTGTGGTTGGCACTGGCTTTTTGCAACAAAACAGACAAAAATTGTCATTTAGTTGGTAGTTTTGAACAAACTACTAAAGTGTAATAAAAATCTACTGGTGTTTTCTGGTTTATGTCATAAAACACTTTACTTGGGCATTAACAGCGGTTTTTATATGAAAAATTCATGCACTAAAACCACAACGGTGAAACAATTAAAATAATTTTAATTGTGGTATTTGACTCATTAAGAGTTGTAGAGAATTGGTCTAATAAAGTCTTTCATAAAACAGTGAAAAGGGTCATCTGAAAAAAAGTAATAGAAGTAGACTAATAATTGCACAAAATATTACAAATAATGAAACCTCTATTTGCTTCTTTGAAAATAGTGCAACGCAACAAAGAAACAAATCTACTTTTAATTTCTAAAGTCAACTTTCAACATCTTTATAAACGATTTTAACAGTTATTAAAGGTTTATAAAAGTGATTTTGTAGGAGAAATCTGTCTTATGAATTTTTATTTAAAGTTTAAAATTATTTATAGATATAAAAAAGTAATTTTTTTGTACCTAAAAGTAAACCTTAAAATTTTACACATTTTAAAATATAGCCAGCCTCAAAAGTAGGCATTTTAATTTTGTTGAAAAAATTGTTGGCATAGTTTGCTGCCCGTCTACAATACGTTTTTCTTTCGTATGAATTTGGGAATTTATGCGCGGAAGGCTCCTAATATATATTTTTTAAAAGTCTTTTTGTACATTTGCCTTAAACCATTTTATATCCTCATAACATTGAATGTACATACATAAATGTCGAATGTCAAAGTTTTAATAAAAATGTTCAAAGTTTTAATAAAAATGTTGCAGGTTAAGTTAAGTGAAGTTGCTTTATGCAAAAGAACCCAAAGTAAAAAAGTTCAAGCACGTTTTGCATATTAGTATAAGTTTTCTTACACATGCATTATGATGGTAAGCAGCTGTTGCATTAACAAAGCGCTTGCTATTTATATACATACATGCATACATTTCCGAGGCATTCGTTTTTTTCTACAACTCATTTGCAAACGTTATTTACTAAATATTACATCATAAGCAACCATATGAAATAGTAATACCAGGGTATCCGAAAGTGGAGCTCGCAACTGGTCGTGGTAAGAAAAGAGTTGTATACCCTTCACCAGAGGTGACAAGGGTATATATAAGTTTGTCATTCCGTTTGTAATTTTTACAATATTCATTTGCGACCCCATAAAGTATATATATTCTGAATCCTTATAGATAGGAAAATCGATTTGGCCATGGTCGTCTGTCAGTCTACATCGACTTTTCTCAGCCCCCCGATGTCGTACAGGAACGTTATTGATATCAAACGATAGAAATTTCCCCGAGATTCTTGCTATTGATCATTGCTATTGAAAATCCGACAATTAACGAGATAAAGGCAAATTTCAAAAGAAAAAAAATGGAGATATAAGCAAACAAAATTTTTCGAGATAAAGGCAAAAAAAAAAATTTTTTTTACACAAAAATTATTGTATTTGTGTGTAAGACATGCCTTTTTGAGAAATTTCAAAAAAAATTACTAATTGGCCCAGAATCAGCAAAGACATGGGCGAAAAACCTATATGGACTAAAATAAAAATCAAGTTTATTAAGACTTTAAATACCTTTCAGACATGTAAATACATATGTACATATAAGTATACATATACACACATACATACATACAAAAATACACGTTGTGAAGGGTATAAAAGCTTTGGCACAGCCAAATATAACGTTTTTACTTGTTTTTTTTCTCATCATTAAATTTTGATTTTTGTAATTAATTGATTTAAGAAACTTTTTTCGCATAACAAAAAAAAAAACTACGACCACTTTCTTATGCCCTGTATTTTAGGCAATTAGAATTGTGGATTTGTACGTGCCATATAATTCCATCTATAGTCTAACAGCTCTAGGATTATTCAAGAAGAAGCAATTATTTTTTACTTTTCCTCTGTACTTAAACGGAAAATGATTTTTTTAGATATTTTAAACAAAGTAACAGAAGAAGTGCTTCTTAAAAGGCAGAAATATTTAGCTCTCAGATCTTAGCTGGGATCGGTTTTTTTTAGTTCACTTTTACATATCTTAAATTTTAACCTCCCTCTTCCGTCTGAAATCTTAATTTTTTTGTAATTTCACTTTTGCAGAATGTAGTTAATCGTTCTAAGCCCCACCTCTCCACGAAGTGAAATTATCTTACGTTATATTTTTCATAACATGATTTCTAAAATGTTTGGGAGCCACTGTTTTATAAACTTAAACAGTTTCTTCCAAACACATTATAATACATGCAAATCTGATTTAGTCGTGCAAAAATATTTTTTCCAAGAAAATAAAACTGTTGGCAGCATTAGCAGCAAAATTAAGTGCATTAAACTTTGTGCAAAATTTAAAAGAAAAAAGAAAACAAATTGAAAAGAATTAAAAGGATATTTTAAATTGAGAAAAAACTTTAAACATGACAAATACATACATATGTATATCTTCAAAGTTTTTTAGATGCTCCAAAAATATTAATGGGGCTATAATAACTAAATTAAAAATTAATTTAAAGTCTCCAATCGTAAAGTTTCGCTTTTTTTAAAAGCAAAAAATTAGCTAATGATAAACATGAATACAATACAATTTATAAACTTTTGATTAATAAATTTTTTCCAAAAAAAATCTGTTTAAATTTTATGTTTTCATCATTGCAAACCTTAAATATCTCCATATAAAATATGCAAAAAACACTTATACCACTTTCAAAGAAAACGGCCCAAGAAATGATTGCTACGAACAAGATTTTTTAATTGCAGCTGAAAAAGTTGGTTTTAAGAGCAACATTGATTTGTAAGCCTAAAAAATTCAGTTGCTTTTGCAAATGGGGTGCACCTTTATTTGATCTTTTGGGCGTATGATCCCTAGAGTTGCTCTAAATTAACAACCCGATTAAGCATTAGTGTATTCACTAAGCCCATTTATTATACTACTTGGAGTTTTGGATGTTTTTCCCACTGGGTTTCCCTAGGTTTTAAAAATTATCTCTTTATTATCCAACTTTCTATTTTTATTTTCCACTGACATTAACGTTTTTTTTCACAAATCTTTTCTTTCCTTCTAAAGACCATTTACCAGTGTCAACTTTAACATAAAGTTAAGAAAAAAAAAATTGCATGTAACCGAAAATGTGATCATAACAAAATCATGAACATTTATGCATTAATGCACATATGAATACCAAATATACTGTGTTCTTAACAACAAACCGATATGGTCAAATGAAGAACCAAAAGAATTTTTTGAGTTTGTAGTGTAAACGGAATGAAACAGGACAAAAAGCAACTGAAAAATATGCATAATTATGCATATGTATGTATGTATGTATGTATGTATGTTTATGACACAAGGGAAAAGAATACAAATCAAAACAAAGTTACGCTTGAAAAATTTCTAAACAAAATCTTCTTAAATTTTTGCTTACTATTGCAAACAGCAATACATTGATTTTTCTTTAAAGTTATATTTTTGCTATTACGGGATTTATTTTTTTAATATTAAAAATGAAAATATTTTTAACATTTCTATCTGTCTGATTTAAGGCTTTTGTGTGTTCTTTCTGATAACATTTAATTCCTGTAAGTACTTTTATTTTTAAATTTTTGTATTCAAATGTACACAAATTGTGCGGTTGTTTTTCAAAATAAACAAGAAATATTAATCTAAATGAAGAAAAACAACAACATAAAGATGATAATAATTTTGTTTAAAGTAGACAACAAATGTAAATAAGAATCATTTAAAAAATTGATCAACAAGAAAGAAAATATTTTTTAAAACATAAAGGGTATTCACAGATTAAAGTAACAAGAAAAAGAAAAAATTTATTCTTTTACATTTTATATACTTTCAGACTTGCTTGAATTCTATTCAATATGTAGAGGATTTATCGTTTGATGTTTCTTAACAGAATTGTTGTATTGTTTGAAGTTTCTTTAAACTTAAATGGCGTTCTTAAAGCCCTTGGCATTGTGTATTATTAATAAACTTTTATAATAAATTATTTCTTCTTAAACTTAAATGAAGGATTTCAACATACATATATGAAAGTTTGCCAGAACTTAAATTGTAATATTATTTAATTTCTAAAAGTTATTTTTTTGAAAATCACTTAATGGCTATAATGCTTAAATGTGATTTTTGGCATATAATAAACTGTAAAGTTTGAACTTGTGTTTACTAAATAAATCATTAACATTCTTCTACTAAATTTAACATTTATGCTTTGCCAAGCTGCTGCAAATATCCCTAATAATTATTTAAAGTATGAAGTTTTCAAGGAAACAATAACAATTTTGATACAAAAATCCTTCAAATTAATTGTCAACATAATCAAAGTTAAGCATAACAAACAAACAAGAACAAACACAATTTCTTAAGTTTGACAGAGGATTTAAAGTTGAAGTATAATAAAAAGCTACAATATTGGATTAAATAATTCCAATTTTTTACAAGCTGTACTTGATACATTTTTAAGGTTTTTAAAAAGATAAAGACGCAGTTTTCGTACCTTTATACACTTAACAGCCAGTAACATCCCAGAAAAAGCTACTGCTACGCCGTAAGCAGGTTTTTAAGGGAATGTCAAGGTATGATATGGTATGATATTTGCTTGGGGTGTCCCACTTTGGCGCATTTCCTGTTAAGTGTTAAATTCAGCGCAGTGAATATATAATGAAATCATTGTAACTTTTTTACCACTATTTTTGCTCTATTTTTAATTGCATCATCCCATGTTTTGAAAGAAGTTGAGGAAAATTTATGTTTTCGAACAAACTAAATATAAACCCAACAATTATCCCTGAAAAGAAATTTTGACTATGGGTTTCTCTCCCGTTGTATATATCTAAGATGGGATTTTCGGAAATTCAAATATTAAGGGGGTAAAAAGAAAATATTCGACGACCTTTACTTTAAAATTAGATGTCTGGTACTTTTTTTAAAATTTTAGAGCCTTGGTGGTAAAACGGATAAAAACTAGTAAAAATTAAAATTTGGAGCCCTTGTAAATACTTAACCAATAAACATAATTTAAACTATGTCACTCTACAAAAAAATAGAAAATTCGTTTGCGATAGTTTTTGGAAATTCAAACGTATAGAAATAAAAATGTAGTAATTTTTTGAACTTTTTTCAACCAACATATATAAAGAGTTTTGTTAGAATACATGTAAAGGTTTACCTCACCTTCTACTTACATACATATGTATATGCAGACATTTATTTGAGACAAAAATTTGACACTAGAATGGCGATGAAAGAAGTACCAAAGAGGGGGAAAACTGGAAAACGCGTTTTAAAGTAAATTACTAAGCCAATTTAGATACAAATTGAATAAACAATTACAAATTCAAATTAAAAATTTTTTGCTAACAAAGTAGCGGGCTATACGCCAGTAAACATATAAAAACTTTAAATATTGGTTTTTTTTTCAAAATAATTCAAATGAAACTACTTTGTTTTCTGCCACCATGAAAAAACTCAACACAAATTTTCTTTAAGTACATATCTGAATATTATCATTACAGCAAACAAACACAAGTATTAAATTTAATGTAATGAAATACAAAAAAAAAAAAAAAATAATAAAACATTTTTACCATCATTATGACGGTTGTTTTTATTTTAAAAATAAAATATTCATTCACTCTTTCATCTTGTGTATTTTACAAATTTTTGCATTTATTTTTATCTGTGGCGTTGTGCATTGGTTTATGCAACAGTTTTCAATTGAAATTCAGATTGTAGTAAAAAAAAACGTAAAAAAGAAAATATCTATTGCATAAAAATATTTTATATGAAATGTGTTACCAACTTGTCATAAATGTATAAATGTGTTCGATGAGAGTACGTACGACTGACGTCTGAAGCGCCATAAAATAGCGTCATGTAATGAAAAATGAAACTTTCAAACGGCGACGATGGCATTGATGATGGTGATGAAGGCATCAAGTTGCAAGTGAAATTAGCCAAAAGGAAATTTATTAAATTCGATTTGATTGCCAAAGGGTACAATAAAATAAAGCAATCCAAGTATAAAGTTACAATTTAATCAATTTTATTTAAAATGAAAATATTAGAAAATGCTAAAAGATATTAAAAACCATGGTTTTAGACGATTTCCCTTAAGAATTGTGTTGCACGAAATTTTAAATCTAAAATAAATTGACCAATTATTTTCATTCCTCTATTATAATAATAGTTGGAAAACCCCTAGCCTTTAGCCGCTATTATTTAAATATTATTAAGTAGGTCATTCTATAAGTTACTAATTTAATTTCCCCTAATTTACTTTTCCTAATCGATTTATTGACAATTTTCATGCCATTTTTCCACAACAAAATAATGGAAAAAAAATCATAAAATATTTAAAAGGGAAACAACGGCTTCCTGTTAGAAATTATTTACGAAGAGTTTTCAATACGATTAAAAAGTTGATTAGTTGGTCAGACAACAAAGACAGCCAAATAAATAATGAACATAAATTATCTTTTACAGCACTTTTAATGATTAACATGAATAAGTGGAAGCTCATCTTGTCTTCATCCTACCATTTAACATGTTGTAACAGTAAATAACAAAATCAACTTCAGTAGCGCGCAAACAAATTAAGACTTGAACAAATGAATTTTTGATGGCAACAATTTCCTTTTTATTTATTAATTTTTATGATTTTTTAGTTTTTGGGCTCCATTTCTTAGTGCTAGATTAACAGTCATTAGCTAACCATTTGTTAAATGGGAATTAGTGGTGGAAAATTGAAAAATTAAGCGGGAATAAATACGGATTTTAATTTTTTTTTTTTTAAACCAATTAATGTTTTACCCTTCACCTTTGTACGCTTCACCTAAGGTGATAAGGGTATATATGAGTTTGTCATTCCGTTCGTAATTTCTACAATATTCATTTGCGACCCCATAAAGTATATATATTCTGAATTCTTATATATAGGGAAGCCGACTTAGCCATGTCCGTTTGTCTAGCTGTCTGTCTGTCTGTCCGTCTGTTGAAATCAAGTTTTCTCAGCACTCAGCACGATGTTGTACGGACGCGTTATTGGTATCAAACAATCAGAAATTCTCTGCAATTGAAAACCAGTAATCGTTTAATAACTGACCGAGATATAAGCCAAAAAAGACGACTACCGTCTATTGAAATCAAGTTTTCTCAGCCCCCCGATGTTGTACGGACGCGTTATTGGTATCAAACAATCAGAAATTGGACATGCCTTTTGAGAAATAAAAAAAAAATTTCGAGATTTAAGAATTAAACATTTTTTTTTCGAGATATCGGCAAAAAAAATTTTTTTTACGTAAACACACGTAGTGAAGGGTATGAAAGATTTGGCACAGTCAAATATAGCATTCTTACTTGTTATATATTATTTGCTGTGGGTTTTCGAAAGCTATTGGCGTTGTTTATTTTACAAGCCAGCTTTATATAAGAAAAAATTAGATATATCTTTACTTGTACTTTAAAAAAAATATTTTCTATGAAAAAATCACACATACGACGACGTGTAATAAAATTTTTTTTACAAAAAAATAACACATATGACGACGTGTAGTATATTTTACAGCAACACTCAAATATCTTCGTGATACTGTGACCTGCAACAACACAAACAGTACTGATATTAAGATCAGACTTTAATATGAGGGTACTGAGAATATAGAATTGTGTTCGTGCATCAAAGAGAAGTTTTTAATGAAATAAAAAAACGGTGTAAAATTTACTATTTTTTGATGAAAGCAAAATAGTTAAAATGATAAACAAAGCCCGAATACAATGGAAAACCGTTTGTGCTTAGAAAAAATTCTAACTATGAACTATTTTATAAGAGCCAAACGACAGTAAAATTTGTATATGCAAAATTTGACATTTTATACCACAATATTTTTACACTATTAATTTTAACATGCCGTAATACTTAATATTAAATATAATGTAAAATGATATTAAATACCTGTCTGTTCTATATCAATATTTTTGCCAACCCTAGGACTGCCTAGGACTAGATATAATAATTTCTAAATAAACTCATTTTAATACTTGGATAAGCAAACATTTTTAAACAAAAAGTCACCGTATCTAAATAAAAACTTAGTTAATAGCATTTTTATTTTTTTTTTTTGCAAAAAGTTCTTTAATGAATTTTGTTATTATTTATACTAAACCTTCCATAAACTTAAAAATTTTTTATGAATATGGGGGCTAAATTTTTATTTAGCATTTTTTTCTAAATTACGACCCCTAACCTTAAACTCAGCCTTAACTTTTGCTTATTCTATGTTTTTTATTTTTCATTTTACAACCGCCATAATACAAATTAAATTTTATTGTTATAACCATCTTCAATCATCATGCTTAATGTTGCATGTGGCATATTTAATGCATATGTTTGGTATTATTATCTGCACAAATTCTCTAAAAATATTTTTTTACATTGAAATTACGCATGTTTCGAACGTATTTATTTTGCAATTTATTTTGAAGAGCACATTTTTGTTTATGCAAAATTTATGATAAATTTATGATGGTAACAAAACGATCAAATGTGGCTGTAAACATTATTTTACTTTTGCAATGACCTTTAAAATGTTAGCATTTTATAACATTTTATAACATTTTGTTAAAATTTTTTTACTATTAGCAGCTTCTCGAATATATTGCCTTTAAGTTTTGAAAATTATCAAACAACTTTTACCACAATCGGATAATTTTTTTTTAGGTTTTGAATATTGTGCGCAATATTGGCCCTTTGTTGATGGTAAAATACGTTTTTCCTCTAAAAGAATGTAAATGAAAAATACTGAGAAAACATTTTCAAATAATCAAACTAAAGTATCATTGTCATCAACATTAGATGGGTATTGTTGAGGGAACAATAGATCTATTGTCATGGCATAGATTGGACTTAAAAATAAGACAATGTCAGTATTAAGTGACAAAGGAAAATGAAAAGGAATTAAGTTTTTAAAAGCTTATAAAAAAGAAACATAAGTAATTGTATAAATCAGAATCTTAAATACATAGAAATACTTTTATCCACCTCATTTTATTAAAAATATTCCTCGATGGCCGAAAAATTAAAAGCCTTTTTATGTATGAAACTTTATATTTCAATGTTATAAGAAACTGACAACGAAAATAATAAAATCCAAAAAAAAAATTTAATCCATATATGTATGTCCTTTGGTACCTTTGACGATTTGAAGACACAAATTTCCACAAAACCCCAAGATTTTTAGCTTGAAATAAATGTATTATTATTTTCCTTTCCATTAAAAACGCGCTAAATTGTCGTTTTCAATGTGACACAAAAGTTTGTATGACTAAACAACATAATGGGTTTACAAAATTCGACAGAAAAAAGGATACGAGTTTAGTGTTATTTTTAAAATAATTCATTTTTAATTCATTACATCAACTCTTACGTTCTACATCAGACTTTTCTAACACCTCATCTACAACTGTTTTTGTTTTAACCATTTCCTTTGTTTTTGTTTTATAATTTTACTAGCAAAAATTAAACTGTTGCTTGCTAAAACACCATCAAACTATCTTAAAATTGTCTCCGCACTGTTCCAACTTGTTTGATTACATTCTATTCCAAGCACGCTGCGTTGCCAACAGCAGTGTGTTTGAATTCCATTTATACATGTTGTTGGTGTTGAATGGAAAACTGGTTGTGTTTTGTTTGATATGGAATTTAAGTTAAAAAAAAAGCCAAAAACACTTAGAGGAATTAGTGTACAATATTGTTTGTAGGGAACTAATGTCGTTTTAATTTTTCTTTTGGCAAAAATGCTTCGCAATCTTAGTCGGGGTTTACACGAGGAAACAATTGGAAGGGAAACATTTATTTTGTTTTTGTTTTGTTAGTAAATTACGGGAATACGGGGATGATACAAATTCCCCACCCGTAATTTGCCATCAACCTAAATGTTTTTCTTCCAATTGTTTCCTCGTATGTCGGGGTTACACGAGGACACAATTGGAAGGCAAACATTTATTTTGTTTTTGTTTTGTTAGTCGGGGCTTACACGAGGAAACAATTGGAAGAAAAACATTTAGTTTGATAGCAAATTACGGGTGGGGAATTTGTATCATTCCCGTAATTTACTTACAAAACAGAAACCAAATAAATGTTTCCCTTCCAATTGTTTCCTCGTGTAAACCCCGACTTACTGTATAACTGAGGTAGAACTGCATTAGAAATAAACAGCAGCTCAAGAACGAGACTGAAACTTCAATGTAGCAAACTAAAGTTGTAAGTAAAGTTAAGCAGACATCAAACTCTTTGGCCCGGATTTAAATATTTCTTTAGAAAAAAAAACAAGTATAATTGGATTTTACGTGTGTGTGTGTGTGTGTGTGTGTGTAAAACCATTATCACTTCCAATCCCCTGAAATTTACTAAAGGGCTAACAACGGTACCTAAATAAACACCATCAAGCATACAACCGATACAAACCAAAAGCAACAGGCAACATGCAAATTAATAAAAAGGAAACAATTTAATCCACTTGTAAAAAAGGAACAAAAAACCTAAGTCAATATCAAACAAGTTGTACTGATGAGAATTAAGGTTTTCCTTCAAACAAGTCTCCAATTAATTACAACAAGGTTGTGTTATGTTTGAAGCAAACAAAGCAAACAACTAGCGACATTCAAAAAGTTCAAATCTATACCAAACGTATTTATTATGCCACACAATTTTTTGTTAACGTTTTTGTTTTTGGTTGCTGTTTTTGTTACCACAAACAAGCTACAAAATATTTGTAAACATTTTTTTATTCTTTTAAAGCCATCAAATATACAAAATATGGTCTTAAACAACTTTAATCAAATACACGTTACAATCTATTCATTCTCAAAAGTAAGTCAGTATGTAGTTGGAGTTGAAAGAAAAAAAGAAATGAAAACAAAAAAAAAACGGTTTTGTCAAGTTGTTTAGAAAAATTATTAACCGACAGCACCAACTAACTGGTTGGTACTTTGTTTAGGAAAAATTGTGTCAAACTCCTGCTGGGAGGAAGACGTTTTTATGGTGTCTAAGAGATAAATGTTTTATGAGATAGATGTAAAATGATTGACAGATATTATGCGTAAAGAAGAGCATAATTAAGTAACTGCATTTATTAACTCCATAAGAAGCGTTTAAGACATGATTTTAGTGTAAATTAGTTTTTTTTTTAATGGTTTTCGTTGAGTTTTCCTTTAGAAAGTTATAGTCGGTTACATCGATTCATTTAATACACTACAAAATGACAACGTATTTTTCAAAGGAGAATTTTTTCTGTTGAAGAGACAAAGAATACTTATTGAATAAGAAATACATACTTCCTTTTCCATAAATGACCAAATTCACTGTCATTAGTTACCCAGCAAAAACTTGCATTGCTTTGTAATAAGTTAAAATAATAGAAATAGAGTAGTTGCACTACTCACCTTTTGGCATTTTAACTCATTAGTTTAACACGGCGATGTCATTGGAGGCAAGTATTACAAATAGGGGCATTACCACCCTCGTTTACGAATAGGAATTTTGTAAATTTATTTCTTTAATGTCATTAAGTAATTACTTACTATCAACATATAAAGCAGCCCTTTAGATTATAAGACAGGAATTATGTAACTATTTGCTTTTAATAAGTAAAATATCCAATCGATTGTATGGGCCTACATAACTCATTATCAATATTATCAATAATGTATTATATTCGGCTTCTAAGAACGAATCTGAGGTTTATTACTTCTGTACGTTACGTTTTACAAAAACACTTCATAAACATCCGTCAAAAATGTAATTACTTATACTTAAAGTATGTTAACCCAAATGAGAATCATAAAAAGTAATTTAAGTGGCTCCTAACAATTTTTTCAGCCAAAATGTATGCAGCATTTATTTCTTTTTATATACCTAACAAATGAATTATTACGTTTCACAATCTTATCTTGTTATTAGAAAACTACTTCTAAGTAATGCAGACGGTATATTGTACTCATTGAGAAGTGTGTTATTGAGTAAGAGCAATTCATTACTCAGTTTTTGGTGGGTAACTTATGGCGATGGTTTAGCCATTAATGTTTTATTCACAATTCTTAGTTTGCTATTAGTTAACCAAAAATTCATATTAGTAAAACAATAGTTATCATTTTAGTTAACAAATATTTAACTAATGATTGTGAATTTTGGCCTAAGAGTCTTACAACAACATATAGAGCCTTTAATAGGTGGGATTTTAACTGCTAAAATACAATAAGGTGCACCTTTTTATCACGCACCTAATTCTTATTTAATTTGTTAATAAAATAGAATTATTTTCTCAGTAATATTTTTATCTTGGCTATAGTTCATAAATTTTTTTGTATTAATTATTATAAAAAGAAAATATCACTGACAAGCACATGGGTAAGTGTAATGATCATTTCATTTATCTGTTGATGACTGACCAAAACAAAAACAAAGAATCACATGTATAAAAACAATGAAATTTGTTAAATATAACAACAATAACCTCATCGTCATCAAACGAATGGTTTAAGCAGGACAAACACATGTGATAAATTGAAAAAGAAAAACAACAAAAAAGCTTTTAATGGTTGTTCTTTTTTAAACGTTCTCACTTAACTAGTGATAGAAAATATGAATATAGGCCACAATCAATCACCATATTCGATTTCCTAATAAACTGTTATTTAAATAGCTGATATTTACATTCAACACTAAAATACCGATGGAATAGTGTTGATGATGAAACCGTAGCTGGTTTGAAAAATGCATTCCACTCGGCTAGTGTCGGGAAAACTTACTTCTTCACAATGTTATTTTAATTATCGCATAAAAATATTAATTTTTTAATTAATAAAGAAAAAATTATGAAATAAAGCCAATATAAAAATATTACTTAAAAACTAAAAATGTTCAATTTATAATAAATATTTTCAAATCTGTAAAGTTTTTATATTAAGCTTTTTACTTTATTCCCTAAAGGGGTTAAAGCTGACATTTATGGTCTTAATA
>NDXZ01010384.1:0-18230 GCA_003055125.1 Paykullia maculata
AATATATTGTTGGTATTACACACTGCATATGCTACGCTGCAAGGGGTACTTTTTTAATTTTTTCGACTTGTAAGTCTAGAAATGTGAAACCAGGGCCAATTGATCCTAAATGAGATAGAAAATCATATAGGAGGCGAAAAAATAATTTCTCAACTTAACATTTTTTGTGTAAAATCATATGGGCTTTTAAGTTTAAATTTATTTATGGCTTTGTGAGCCTGATAAAGATAAAAACAATAAAGGGGGACGAAAAAGTACTTTTCATATTTGAGGGTACTTTTTGGATTTTAAGTCTAGAAATGTATAATTAGGGCCTATTTATCTTAAATTAGGTAGAAAATCATATTGGGGAGCAAAAAAGTCCTGTTAGTATATAAAGGAACTTTGCATTTTTGAATAAATATGATGTTAGGAACTGTTCACGCAGTATGAGATAGTAAACGAAATAAGGAAGAAAAGGTGCTTTGAAGTTATGAATTTAGAAATGTGAAGTTGGGACATGAATTCAGGTTAAGATAGAAAATTATATAAAAGGGCAAACTGTTCCTTTTTAATTAAATTGCGCCATAAAGTATATACATTCTGGGTCCTTATAGGTAGGCTAGTCGACTTAGCTATGTCCGTCTGTAAGTCTATTAAAATCAACTTTTCTAGGTCCCCCGATGTTGTACGGATCCGTTACTGGTATCAAACAATCAGAAATGACCCCAGAAATCGCTACAATCCGAATCAAAATCACCAAGTAACAAAAAAAAAAGCAAACACAATTTTTTTTACACCAAAATTATTATATTTGTGTGTGTGACATGCATTTTGGGGAATTTCAAAAGAAAAAAAAATTTCCGAGATATAAACAAAAAAAATTTGTTTTACCCAAAAATGTCCTTTTTGGAATATTTGAAAAAAAATTACTATTTGGCCCAGAATAAGCAAAGATATGGGCGAAAAAGCTAAATGGACTAAAATTAATATCCTTAAAAAAATAAGTTTTCTAAAACTTTAAATACCTTTCGGACATGTAAAGACATACGTATATCTATATACACATACATACATAAATACACGTTGTGAAAGGTACACAAGATTTGGCACGGTCGAACATAGCGCCCTTTCGTCCAATTTTTTCAAAAATATCTGTAGTTTATTGAAAAACTGCTAAACAATAATTTCTTTTTGTAAAAAAGAGGCAGTCTTTTTTTTTTGCTTGTGTCTCTTGCCAGTTTTCAACACCGATTTTTCCAAAAGTTTAATACCACATACAATCATGGGTCACATTTGGGGGCTACGAAAACTGGATTTCAACCAACACACGGACAGACGGACATGGCTAAATTGACTTCCCTATCTATAAGGATCCAGAATATATATACTTTACTAGCTTCTAACCCGCTACTTCGTTAGCGTATTTTCAACACTTATTTAACATTCAATTTCTGTTTAGCATATTTTACACAAATTAAAAGATAAGTATATTAGTACATAGTTTGACACTATTTGATTCTGTATTTACCTTCATAATACTATTGAGTTCCGTATTAACTAAAAAAGGTTATACCCAGCTTATCTTATGACTCCATAACTTAGATTCATTAATATATATTTTCTTGTGTTTTAGTTCAGTATAGAAATAAAAAAGCTGTATTTCATCTCCATATATATCATACCCTATTTAAATCTAGATCTAATCTGTAATTTCTAGGACAATAAAACCAATAAATGGAAAAAAGCACCATTCAAAAATTATTAAGAAAGAGTTTGCCACCCTATATAAAATTCTATCTAGGATTAATGTCCCTAACTTTACATTTAAAAATTCATAAGTTTTAAAATGAAAAGGAACCACAAAAATTAAAAGTACCTTTTTGCCTCCACAGTGTTGCCAGAAGATTTTTCGAAAAATACCTACACATGCTAAAAAAAATCCGATTTTTCCCTACACGTTGAAAAAATTTCCACTACAAAAATCCCTATGCATTATTGTCATTAAAATAGAAGAAAAAACATTAGTTATAAAAAATAAATTTTATTCGAATAGGAGCTTTGACAAAAGATAAGTACAAAACTAAAAAAAAATAATACATATGTATGTATGTACATAAAGTTTTTTTAAAAATTAATGTGAATAGTTTATTTCAAATAAAAGTTTAAAGGATAAATTCAATTCAGGTACAAAAACAACAGGTTATTTTAATTCCATTCAACTAATTTAAATATGAGAACTTTCATTTTATTAAAGTATAAAAACAATGTAATTTTAAAAATATTTTTTATAGTTCTTTTGAAATAAATCTTTAAACAATAAATTTAATATAGATACACAAACAATTGGATATTTTTAAACTATTAAAGTTCTTTTGAATTAAATTTTCTAAAATGACTATCAGTACATTTGAAATTAATGCAGTCTTTTCCACTGTTTTTCAGAAATTATCTTAGTATACAAATTTAACTTAAAATACTGTGGCTCAACTTGTTTCACGTTTTGGTACAAACATCTATTATTATTAAAAAAATCCTTTCTGCATCGGCATTAGCATGGGGTAAAGCAATTTAAATTCGTACCAGTTTCGATAAATTTGACATACAGTCTCGTCATTGAAGTTTTTCATTTTTTTATTTTTATCCAAAACTGTTTTAAAT
Source organism: Paykullia maculata (assembly GCA_003055125.1). Taxonomy (NCBI): domain Eukaryota; kingdom Metazoa; phylum Arthropoda; class Insecta; order Diptera; family Rhinophoridae; genus Paykullia; species Paykullia maculata. The sequence goes on from NDXZ01010384.1 coordinate 2,641, forward strand.
CCATTTTTAAAAACGTATTAATTTAACTTGTAGAAAAATTGTATTCGATTGTTCGCCACTCATGCATGAGATCATTGAGGCTTATGTTCAAATTTAAGCTCATCTATTTTTTCTCCAAAAGTATGTTCTTAGTTTAAGAATCATTTTCTAGTAGAAATCTATTTTGAATTTCCTGAAGAGCCGTTAAGTAAACTTTTTTTCTGCATTTATTTTATAAATAATGCGATATGACGAAAAATCCCTACATTTTGGAGATTTTACAAAATCTGTCCGATTTTCCCCACGGTTCTGTTTTAGTATAAAAAATACCTACATGTAGGAATTTTCCCCTACTTCTGGCAATACTGGTTTCATACCTCATTCTGAGCCAACAGTTACTTAAATTATATTTTTAAACTCACAAACTTAAAAATTAAAAGAAGCACTTTTTCGCTCTCTTATACTATTTTCTATCTTAATTAGGATCAATTGGCCTTAATTTATCAATTCTTAAAACTTAAAAAATGTGAAAAGTACTCTAACAGATAAACCTAAACAAGGGCGGCAAGCATTTTTTAACTGTCAAAAATCCTCATGCCCATACAATTTGTATGAAGCAAACCGAAATACCGCGGCGGTAACGCGCGACGGTTAGATAATCCAATATTGACAAGGCGTTAAGGAGCGAAGTTGGCTGCAAACAACAATAACTAGCTTTTGTTATTGTTGAGAAATATTGCCATTTTATCTATTGCCATGTAAAATCCAGCGATTTAGTCACTATTTCATTTCTATTTAGTGATGTTTTGTTTAAACGTTAAGTTAACATTACTGTTTACAACATAACTTTAACGCTTTTGTTTAGGTTTGTCCCTTCGGCGTTAGCGCGAGGCGGAATAAAACTCAACGCTTGCCGCTCTTGTTTAGGTTTGTCTGTAACTTAAGTACTTTTTCGCCCCCTTTGTGATTCCTATCTCATTTAGGATCAATAAGTCCTCATTTCTAGGTACACAAACTCAAAAAATTTAAATAGGTACCCTAAAAGTTAAAACAGTACTTTTCGCCTTAATTATATAGATTAGTATCAAAAGGCCCTAATTTCAAATTCAAGATTCAGAAACTTAAAAAATTTAAAAAAATAACCAAAAATTTTAAAGAGTACTTTCGTCCACTATACTAATATGTTTTTCTATCTTAATTAAAAGCGATAAACCCTAATTAAACTTAAATAATGTAAAAAAGCACCTTTAAAATTGAAAAGTACCTTTTTGGCCTTAATTCGATTTCTTAATTCACCCTAATAAAATAATAATAAAAATAAAAAGGACACTAAAAGCTGAAAAGGTACTTTTTTGCCCCCCATATATGATATTCTATCTCAATCAGGATCAGTAGAACGTAATTACAAACTCAAATAAGAAAAAATGTACCTTAGGTTGAAAAAGTACTTTTTCGTTCCTTTGTATCATTTTCTATCTTAATTAAAAGCCATACACCCTAATTTTACGTTTCTAGACTAATAAGTAAAAAAAAGGAAAATAGTACCCTAAAAGCTGAAAAAGTACTTTTTCGCCTCTGTTTACCCTAAATGTTTTCTTTCCATTTAAGTTTTTATTGAATCTTCATTTAAATAATGAACTAACAATAAGTATTAAAAATCTTATATCTAATAAAAAACTTGAAAAATCGATTCGGATTAAATTTGCACCATAGTTAGTCCTATTGAATAGTAGCTTAGACACAAATTTTTAACAAGATCGGTCAAGAACTCTCCGAGTTAGAGGGGGTCATGTGTTGGCCACCCCTGTCCTAACCTAATATCGAAGAGAATCCAGTTGTGGTCAGAAAAGGACCTCTTGCTGGACACTCTCCACATATCAACTGATATCTTAGACCTATCATTCACGAGTCATTCATCCAAAATAGTGCATATGGTAAAAATTGAAAAATCCTTGTTTTGAGGTACAAAATATTTTTTTTCATAGATATCCCACTAAGCGACCACAAACGTCTTAAAGGGAATGCTCTAAGCTTTCTTTTGAGCTACTATCCAATAGGACTAACTATGGTGCAAATTTCATCCCGATCGGAAGACATTGATTTTAAAAGTTGGTCCACTTGACGTGAAATGACCCATATATAAATTTTGGGTCCACCTAATGCCGGACGTCTAATTCGTATCCGTGGTTCAACCATGATCCTTCTTTCCAACTTTAGAATATGGTTCTGTAATAGTCTAGATGCTTCTTAAGAATTCGTGTGGACGTTTAAGAAAGCCGTGTCATCAGCAAATGTATGGATATTATCATTAGTTTGCATATCAGAGGTATATGTATATTTAGTATAAAGTAGGTCCCAATATGCTACCTTGTGGGACGTCAGCTTTGAAGGATCACCTAATAATGGCACTGACATCGGAGAAAGTTGGTACCATTAAATTCATATTAGCTGGGCTCGTTATGGATTATGTGCTTACTAATAGGAATAAACCGGCACCTCGTTTTGACTTTGGCGAGATACACCGAGGACACCGGGTTATCAAATGCTTGGACAAGTTCTTTAAGGACTTTCCTGGCAAATGCATTGCTAAGATTAACAGCGCATGGAAAGGCGTAAGCTTTAAACTTATCCCCGCCGAGGAAATCCTGATGAGGCCCCGTGCAAGAATTAAGTTACCAAAAATGGTTACCGAACCGCAAAAAATGTTGGATTGTCTGAAGCTTCAGAATCCCGGCATCACAATGGACGACTGGTCGTTGATCCGTACCGAACAGGGCGACAGTCATACCTGCTTTACTCTTGCCATCTTGAGTTAGGTTCATCTGAAGGCGGGAAACAAAATGTTCTTCGGGGTACGGGACGCTCTGCTCACAAACATCAAGCTCTCGGCGGCACCAACGGAACGAGGTCGTACAAATAAATCTGCAGCACTCGAAATGTGCTACAGATAACCTACGAGTACTCCTGGCCGAAGAGGACCTCGACATCGGACTGATCCAAGAACCCTGGGTAGTCAACTCGGAGGTGAAAGGATTTCTGTCCTCAACATACAATGTTCTTTATGCGAAGGACGAAGGTAAGCCTAGGGCATGTCTTGTACCAAAGAAGAATATTAATATCTTTTTCTGTACACTCGTGAATGATAGGTCTAAGATATCAGTTGATAGGTGGAGAGTGTCCAGCAAGAGGTCCTTTTCTGACCATAACTGGATTCTCTTCGATATTAGGTTAGGACAGGGGTGGCCAACACACGGCCCGGGGGCCGCATGCGGCCCGCCATCAATATTTTTGCAGCGCGCGAGATTCATCACACATTGTCAAAATTATAAAAAAAAATAACTTTGATGTACCACTTGCCTAATCAACTATTATATTTTTTTTTTACATGCACTAACGCTTTGCGTTTGGCGCTCTATCACTGTTTAAGTCAGTAGTACACATTGCATGTATTCGAAAGAAATGTGATACTGAAAAGCTTAATTTTAGAAAAAATTTGTGGATTAGGCGCATTCGCACTATTCATGCTCAATTTGAGTTAAACAATTAAAGTAAAATTTTAAACGTAGGTAGTAGAACCCTATACTCAGTTCAGCCAAATTGTAATATGTATTAAAGAATTAAGAAATACTATAATTTATGGGTTAGTTTGACTCAAAGGGTATATTAGGGTTACTTTCAAAACTTTGTTTTAACTGTACTTTTTATTAAAATAAACAAATTTTATACGAAAATTAGTTGAACTGTTATTATATATAAATGTCAGTTAATATCGTCAGGTCTTAGTTCATGTCAAGAATATTATGAAAAATCGAGTACGACTCTAGCCGAGTCAATTACCATTTCCCTTATTGGAGCCGAAAATGGTGAGTATCGGACAAAGGGGTGTGGCACCGCCCATACAACTCTTAACCATTTTACGGCATATCTTGAGAACTGTTACAGCTGTGGTTTTAAAATTTTGCACGATTAACTCTTATACCATTCTACCTATTTGAGCCAAAAGTTGTGAGTATGGGACAATGGGGTGTGGCACCGCCCATACAACTCAAAATCATTTTACAGCATATCTTGAGCACTGTTATAGCTGTGGTTTTAAAATTTTGCACGATAAACTCTTATACCATTCTTCCTATTTGAGCCATTGCCGATACACTGCCCATACAACTGAAATATATTTTGTAGCATATCTTAAAAGCTGTTATAGCTATGATCTCAAAATTTTGCACGAATAACTCTAAACAAGTTTTCTTAACCAAGCTTAAAATTGTCAGGATCAGATGAGGGGGTTTGACACTGCCCATATAACTTAAATAAATTCTTTTGCATATCTTAAGATATGTTATAGCTATGGTCTCAAATATTTGTACGGTTAAATCTAATATCATTTCTCTTATTCAAGTTGTAAGAGGTGTTGCATTGCCCATAGAACTTAAAACCATTTTTTCACATTTCTTGAGAACGTTTTTATTAATGGTCTTACACTTTTGTATTATTAAGTCTTTTGCCATTTACTTTTTTTTGAGAAGAAAAGTGAAGCAAATTAAATATATTTAATGTAATTTTGTGGCTATAATCTTTAAGCTTTGGTTGACTCAATTTGGCATCTATGGGCTTATTTAAACCAAAATTCAACAGAATAAAATAAAGTGGGGTGACATCTAGCATACAGCAGTTTTATTTATAGTCTTAGCATTTTGTGTAATAAACTCCGATGTTTTATTTTATAAGACAGATATGTAGAAGGGTCGCAGCACCTACTATTTAAAAAATGGTTTGTTTAACATTCAAGGAAGCCAAAATAGGTGAAGTCATCAAAATAAGCGTAAGAATTTGATTATAAATGATTAATTTCATCAAAGTTTAGGTAGGCGTTGATGAGGGATCTGATGATATATAAGAAAGATGAAGTCTTTAAATTGGGCTATTTTAATTTAAAACCCTCATATGAGGAATATTTAATTAATGTAGCATCTATATTGTTTAAACTTCCTTTTTTTAATCCTACTTAGGATCACCTTCATAAAAAAATGAATATATATTAAATTTAAAAAATAAGCATTTTAATTTCATAAATATAAGAACCGTTAAACTGTTTGTTACCCCGGGCTACGCCGGGCACAATAAGATAGTATCAATATATGCTATTATTATTAGTATTATATATTTCACTGGTTCGATAGTACTACTTGAGCTAAGTAAAACAGAACAACTTTTGTGAACATACCAATACGATCTGAACATGTTCAGAACCACCATTTTTTGAAGAACAATTTTTGAATTTTTTTGCCATAACTCGCAAACTGCTAAAACTTTTGTATAACTGTCTTTAACAAACCAAAAAACCCATACGATTTGAACGTGTCTAGGCACCCTAAATAGCTCATAAAGATCACTTTGTAACTCAAAAATGGTACTTTTTCACGATTTTTTAACGAACAAAAAAACTTTTTTGTGGAAATAATGTAATAAAACACCTTTTTGTTTTATTGTTTTGTGTTGTACTATTTATTTAGTACATTAAAAATATATTTGAGACCCTTTTCGTCTATTAGATATAGATAGAAAAATCAAAAATTGTCCTTCAAAAACGGTGTTTTTCGCAAAAAAAAAGGTAATTTTTGCTGTATAAGTCATCTAAACATGTTCAGATCGTATAGGTATGTTCACTGTTTTTTTTTACTCTGACTACATTTCTGTAGAAGATAGTATGGGAAAAAAGAACGATTCCTGCAAGCTATGCTCAAAAAAGTAAAAAAAATCCAATTTTTTTTGTATTTGCTTAGATAAAATGTTCAAAGGGTTGCTCATTAGATACCTACCTACAATTTTGTTGAAGACATTAAAACGCTATCACCAAGTCTGAATGAGTTATTGGCTAAAAGGTTGGTACCAGTTTTCGGAAAATTCACCAAGTCTCCCAATATGTTGAGGTCCATAAAATTAAAACGCGAACTAATATTGCAAAACGGAGCTAGGGTTTTACTCAGCTCAAGTAGTACTATTGAACCTTTATAGCCAAGTCTGTGTACGTTGCGCAAATTTTTTTTTTGTCTCACAGCCGTATTTATATGTATGTACATATATATTGACATATAAAACTAATAAATACAGAAATAATATATCAAAATGTTTCAATTTTTCACTCAAAAATGTCTTTAGTGTTTCTTAATATAATATGGGAATTTATAATTTTATATGATGCATTCCCATAGAGGCCCGTAAGAGCATTTGGGTTGGCCACCCCTGGGTTAGGAGAAAGGAGGTCTGAGACACATTTTAGGAACCCGAGAAGGACTGATTGGTTCAACTTCAACGAGGTCCTGAAACATAAGTTAGGGAAAATGCTGGTCACCGAAAACTCGGTGGCTGGTCCTGAAATTGCGGAGAAAATCTTAAGCAGGGCTTTGGTCAAGATCTTCGAAGTACTAGAAAGGATTTTCCTCCCTGGCGGAATTCGAAGCTTTCTAGACTATTTTAAAGAAACACGTAGAACTTTCAATAGTTGCTATAGAGGCAAATCATGGCAGTCTTACAGTGATAAGCTGAGGATTTACAAGAGAGCCATAGAGGTTGCAAAAGGAAGTTCATGGAGGAACTTTTGCGAGGATATGGACAACACTGAGGGCTCTGTTAGACTAAGCAAGATTCTGGCTAAAGGACACTCAAACCAAACTTTTGTTAAGAGGGGGGATGACTCCTGGTCGGACCGTCGGCGGAGTCACTTGTCCTTCAGAGACACTGAATACTATACTGCACCTCCTTCCGATTGATCTTTACATCATGGCTATATCTGCTGTCAGTGTGGTGAGACTCAAGGCATCTGAACGCTGGAGACCGAATTCATACGGCCATGCAAGGTTATTTGGCACTCTGCTCTCGATCGCCAACTAACCTTTCGATTATATCGTTCCCTATACAGACTCTGACAGGAGATTCAAGGTCTTAATTCCCTCTAGGAGGAAATGGAGTGGGGTAACCTGGAGGGGGACTATGGGATCAAGATTTACACGGACGGCTCTAGGCTGGGCTGTGGCGTTGGGTCCGGTGTCTACTCTGGGGACCTCGGCTTAAGTGTGTCATACCGTCTACCGGACGATTACAGTGCATTTCAAGCTGAGGTACTTGCCGTTCGGGAGGCATGCAGGTTGATACGTGACTGGGATATTCAGGGGAATATCGGTATCTTTGTTGACAGTCAGGCGGCAGTTCTGTCACTCAGATCAAACAACACCACATCCCTATTAGTCGGTCAGTGCAAGATGGAACTGTCAAGGGTAGGTCAACTGCATGACATTACTTTAGTCTGGGTCCCCTAGGATGAAACGGAGGAGAAGTCAGTCCTCCATCTTCTCTGCGAATGCTTTGCGCTATCTGTCAAGGCACATATTCCTGGGCAACCACATACTTGGTAAGACATCTGAGGCTGGGTTGAATGAAAACATTGTGGATCTAGTAATCATATTTCCCCGGGCTGATAGTTCATAGGCCGGGTAAATTGTACATCCGACGAGTTGTGTTGCCCTGTCAAAACGGAGTCTTAAGACTCCACTTGAGAGTTTGCGAGTGTAAATACCACGTGAACCAACCAACCATAAAAGGGGCGAAAAGGTACTTTTTCAAATAAATGTTTTCATAAAGAGAAAAAATTTAAAAATTTAAAAAAAAACTTTATGAATAATCAACTTTTTAATTTTTTTTCAACATAGTTGTAATATTCATATGTTTATTAATATAATGAATAACAAAAGTTTAATTTAAAAAAATAGTTTAACGTATATTAAAAAAATAAATAAATAAATGTTTTCACACTCGATTAAATATTTAGTTTATTTTACATTTTTAAGGTTTTTGTTGAAAATTTTTTGTTTTTCCAACTTGAGCACCAATAACTGACTAAGAACGTCTAATATTAAGTAAATTAGCTCTTGGATGTTATATTCCAACGGTATTTTTCCACTATCAACTATTCAATGAAGCTTATTAATTAATTTTTTTTCATTGGCGATCTTCTCCCGACTTTTTCCTTTAGATGGACCCAAAAATTTTCTATAGGGTTAATATCAGGACTTTGGGCAGGGGTATCAATAGCTTAGATGCAGTTATATAATGGCCCTGACCTACATAAATAACATTTATGTTTTGGATCATTATCCAAATAATATTTGTATTCGAACATATTTGAATCTCCCGGGTCAAAAAAACTTAATTTCCGAATGTTAGCAGTCAATTCGGTTTGCTAAACATTAAGATAAACTTATTTAGTCATTATTTCATCGAAAATTCTGATTTCATCAATCTCCTTGCTCGATATACAACCCTACACTATAACTAACAGTTTCTAAACTTTACTTGAGGAATTGAATTTTTATTTTCTAATGCTGTCCGAGGTTTTCGCCAAACTTTTTTGGGTTTTGGTATGATTGTACAGCATCATATTAGTCTAATTAGAAAAAATAATGTCATTCCAGTACTCTGTAAGGAGTAAAATGTGCTATGTGGTAAATTTTTCTCGTTTTTCAATATTTTTTTACTAGGGGCAATAGTTTTTTCCTGGCAACTCGAGAGGAATATTGTGTTTTTTCGGCACATTTTGGATCGTTTAATGTGATACACTTAACTAATAATCGTTTTCAACCTGAAAAATTGCTGCTTATCGTAAATAGTTTTACTTATTTTACTTTTAATTCGCTGCGTCACTCTTTTTTGGTATGCCTGGTGATCATTTTTTTAATTCAAGTATTTCTTCTAGCGATTTCTTTAGCTGTTTTTCGTTAATAGTTAAAATACACCAATTGTATTACATATTTCGAAAAACGTTACCCTGGCATTTATTTTATTTAAATATTAGCGTACTTGTTGCACCTAAGACAAATTTTTTTACATTTGAAACTCTATGCAACTCCTTTTTATGCAATAACATTCATAAAAAACCTAATTGCACAAAATTCGTTAAAAATTATTTATTTTTTGTTCATTTCCCTAAATGTGAAAACATTTTTTTGACATCCTTTATATTGAGTTAACAAATTCTTTTACGATTGTTGTTGTAATGCGTGTGTCTATTTTGAAAGTGGTGGCGTCACTTAGTCGTAAACAATTCAAGTAACGGTATGTGCGCAAGAAAAGACAAATATATAAAGAATTTGTTTTGTAATTTTTAAATCAAAATAACATTTTGCATTTTTTTGTTACGAAAACATTTTCTTGACAAACTGTATATATCTTGTAGGAAGAATACCGAAGCAGACCACTATCATCCTGGGTCCCTTTTCGAACTCCTTCGTCACCCAGTGATATTCGGACAACCGACCGGTATGAATGGGTGTCAGACTATCACCGCATTACGCGGTTACACAAGCCTTTTCTCTAGACTCTAGCGATGTAAGACTGTCGACTGGTAGTTGTCGACCTTCTTTCTAATCATGGAGTCTTTTGTAATTTCCAGCATTTGCTTCAGTTTGAGGTTTCCCATCTCGTTCACATCAAGTGTGTGATACTCAGTCTAATGCTGGCCAAAGCTGGACATTCATATACAATATGCGCTGCTGTCTCAACCTCTTCCGAGACAGTCTACAGATGTCATCTTCATCGATTTTCATCTTGGCAAGATGGTATCTGAAATTACCATGTCCTGTTACAAATGCAGTCAACCAACTCAGAGTACACCGATTATATCCAAGTAATCCTCTACCTTGGAGCTTTTTGATCACCATACGAGCCTGCCTACAACTAGTTGTCAACTCCCACCTTTCAAGGTTCAAGGAGTTCACCCACTTAAGGATCCTTGCACGTACTAATCCCTATACCAGAGAAACTGAGTTTTGGACCACAGAAAGACGCTGCAGAGCCCCTTTTCGCCAGCCCGTCTGCCGCCTCAATTCCAATTATGTCCACGTGATCCTTAACCCACATCAGAGATAGCACGTTCACCAAGGCACACCTATTGAGCTTAAGAACACATTTGAGCACCGGTCTTAAGTTTACGTTCGATTGCTGCACTCGCTTTATAACCGACTGGTTATCCAGTGAAATGAGTGTTTTCCTCCCTTGCACCTGATCCAACGCATGCAGAAAACCAAGCGTTTCTGCCAGGTATACGGACACGAACTCGCCCAGACTCAAAGTGCAGGACAGGTCTAGCTCAAATGAGTAGACACCTGCTCCCGCTCTTCCATCCATAAGAAAACCAGTAAAAATGCTGATGTCTTTCTCTATTCACTCATTGTGTATGCTACCATCTACAATGAGTGACCGATGTAGTCTGTCGACCGCCTTCCCTCTACTCGTGCACTCCATCGACATTTGAGTTCCCCTAACCTCTGTCCTATATTCGGGCCAAAATAATGTCATACCATTCCTGGCCATACGCAGTGCTGACATTGCTGCCATTTTCTTTATAAATAAGTCTAACGGCAGCAAACCCAGCATTGCCCCCATTGCCTGTGTTGGTGTGGTATGCGTCGCACCACATATACCAATGCAAGCAAACCTTTGCGCCACATCAAGCTTACGTTAAACCATTCCCTGAGAGGCCTTTGGCCACCAGACAATGGACGCGTAAGCAATCATGGGTCTCACCACCGCTGTGTAAATCCAGTGTGAGGGCCTAGGTGATATACCCCACTTTCTGCCGCACACTCGCTTACAATGGTGCAGTATCCTCGTCCCCACGTGATTATTCCAGGTTAGTTTCATATTCAGCGTTACGCCCAGATATTTCGCACTTCTGGACACGTTGATTTCCAACCCAAAAAGCATTAAGGATCCAATCTCCATAACCTTCCTCCTTCGAGTAAATAGCACGGCCTCAGATTTCCTAGCATTTATCGTCAGTCGATGTTTATCGCACCATGTCTCGGTTACCCTGAGCGCCTGTCTCATGCAACCAAAAATAGTTTCATGAACTTGCCACCCACCATAAGCGCCACATCATCTGCATACCCTATCGTGTGTATGCCCATCAAGTCCAACCACTTTAGAAGTCCGTCCATGGTGATGTTCCAAAGTAGAGGAGATAAAAGTCCCCCTTGTGGACATACCCTGACAACTCTCCCACAAATTCTAGCCCCTCTTCTGCTGAGATTCAGACCTCAGCATAGAGTTGATCCATTTCACGACAACAGGCTCAACACCCCGCTCAATAAGGGCTTCTCCCAGCCTATCGAAAGAAATTCTATCAAAGGCGTCCTCTATATCCATAAAGACGGACAAAGTAGCTCCTCCAGTGCAAATCTCCCTTCCGCCACTCTCAAAGTTCATGCAGAGCGGTCTCCGTAGACCTGCCAGCTGTGTAGGCATGCTGACATCTACTAAGTGGTCTATCCATCAGCGTACTGCCCTCCAGGAAGTCCACCAATACCCTTTTCATTGCCTTCAAAAGAAAGGATGTTAGACTGATCGGCCTGAATGACTTAGCCTCCGTATAGTCCCTTTTCCCCGGCTTGGGAAGAAAAATTAAACTAGTTTCCCTCCAAGCCGTCGGGATGTATCCTGTCGACAGATAGGCTATAGAATATTTCCCTGATTCGTACGAGTAGGGTGTTCATGCCCCACTGTAGTAATGCAGGGAAAAATTCCATCAGCTTCCAGGAAAATGTACCTCCATTAGTGTCCGCAGCGTCGTCTCTGTCATGCTACCATTGCTCCTGCGAACAAGGCCCATTGCGGAGACTGGATCCCTAGATACCACCTTCTGTAGTCTAGCTACATTGGGCATATTCTTCATACTGGAACAGAATTCCCTCTAGGATCTCCTCTTCCGAAGATGCATTGTCTTCTTCAGCTCCCTCTTCCTCTCCCTATAGTCATCCCCTGAGGCAGAATCCCTCCTCCTCATGTAACGATTAAAGGCCATCTGCGTTCGCCTCCTCATGAACTCCAGTTCCCCATTCCACCACGCCGTTTGGTTCCTTGAGTCCATTACCGTCAGGGGACAAGCATTCTCGAAAGCGAGCTTAACAGGGGATGTTATCCTCTCCACTGATCACTCGATTTCGCCCATATTCCGAAGTGTTGGATGTGGAATACCTCCCAGCTGATCCGATAAAAACTCCTCGTACTTATCATGATCCGTATTTCTTGGAATCCTTACACTCCTGCGTACCTCCCTCCGCCCTCCTCCGTACGAGGAGTTTTTATCATCAGCTGGGAGGTGTTCCACATCCAACACTTCGGAATACGGGCGAAATCGAGTGATCAGTGGAGAGGATATCAAACTGAATGGCCCTGCGATCCGACATAGTCAGCCGATCCATGACCTTCCAGTTACTAACCCTGTCCAACATTTGAACAGAGCACAGGGTGATATCGATAGGGTGATGCCCTCCGCGCATCAACGAAGGTGGGTACGACTTCCCTATTCAGTACCGGCAGGTCGTTCCCCTCTACAAATTCGAACAGTCGTTGTCCCCTGTAATTTCATCCGTGCTCCCTCACACCGTGTTGTGTGAGTTAGCGTCACAGCCCATGACCAACGCCATACCTCTTCGCCAACAGAAACTGACCAGCTCCACCACCTCCCCAGAAGGGTGTGAATCCGGTGTATCATAGGGTAGATATGCCAATATGATAAGGAATGATCCCAAGCAACCACCAATCATCACCACAGTAATATCTTGTGAGCATAGATGCGCCATTAGTACAGGCCGTACTCCATGACGCACCAATCTTATATCAGTCTACACACGAAACAAACTGATAGTTTGTAGAGACAGTCCCCTGATGTCATCCCGAATAATCCATGGTTCCTGTATCAATGCTATTTCAACCCCTTCCTCCAGAAAGCATCTAATCATCATCGCCAAGGCTGCTCTGCTATGCTGAAGATTGAATTGACTAAAAACAAAAAATTAGGGCCAATTGATTCTGATTAAAGTAGAAAATCATATAATGGGCTACAATTTATTTTATCAGCTTTAATGGTACTTTAAAATTTTTTTAACATAACGTATTAAAAAAATATGATTTTAGGAACTGCTGATTGAGATATGAAACAATATAAGAAGGAGAAAAGGTACGTTTAAATCTTTACGATATTTTTTGCATTTATAAATCCAGGTTGAGAAAAAAAAATATTTATTTTTTAAATTTAATAGATATATTCCATTTTTTGGGTTTTTTGTTCTAAAAATGTAAGATTACGGACTATTAACCCAGATTAAGATAGAATATAGGGGACGAATTGGAATTTTTTATTTCGACAGTAAGTCTACATACATGGAAATAGATATAATAATCCCCGTTTATAAAGGCATGAGATTAAGATAATACGGAACTTAAATGTATAATGAAGGTAAATATGGAACAAAACAAAATCAAGTAGTACCAACTATGTCCTAATATTTCTTTTAAATTTTGTAGATAAAATAATCTAGATAAATAAAAGTTGTTAATTTGTATATACAATGTTATAAAAAAAATACTAATTAGCTAAACAGAACATGAAGGTTTATTAAATATTGAAAAGTGCACCTTTGAAGTAGCGGGTTAAAAGCTGGTATATATAAAAATTAAATGGTTCATGTATGTAACCGCATTACTTGAGAATGGCTAGATCGATTTGCCTAAAATTTTTTTTGTTTGGTTCGTATTTTTTAGGAAACGGTTTGTATGAAAAAAATAAGGGGCGTGGCACCTCCCACACATTTTAAATATATTTTATGATATGTAAAGAGAACGGTTAAATTTATCGTCTCGACCGTATTCGAGCCAAAAATTGTTAGGATCGGATCGGGGGGTGTGGCACCGCCCATACAACTCAAATACATTTTATGGCATATCTTAAGAACTGTTACCTCAAAAGCCTCAAAGTTTTGTAGGATTAACTCTTATACCAGTTTCCTTATTTAAGCCAAAAATTTTAAGATTTTAGGATCGGATCAGGGGGTGTGGTACTGCCCATACAACTAAAACATATTTTACGCCATCTTTAGGAAACCTTTTTGTACGATTAACTCTTATACCGCTCTGGTACCCCCCATACAATTCAAATACATTTTATGACATATCTTAAGAACTGTTATCTCAATAGCCTCAAATTTTTGTACGATTAATTTTTATATCACTTTTCTTTTTCGTGCCAAAAATTTTAAGAATCGGAGCAAGGTGCGTGAAACCTCTTATACATTTTATTTCATATGTTAAAAACTCTTTTATCAATCGTCTTAAAATTTTGTAGGATTAACTCATACCATTTCTCATATTCGGGCGAAAAATTGCAAAGATCGGATCAAGGGGCGTGGCACCGCCAATAGAGCTCAAATACATTATATGACATATGTTATATCTACGATCTCAAAATTTTGTACGATTAACTATAATATAATTTTTTATTCGATACGATTATCTTTAATACCGTTTTCCATATTCTGCCTTAAAATTAGCAAAATCGGAGCAGGGGGTGCGGCAATGTCGATGCATATAAATATATTAATTACGATATTTGAGATTTAAAAATATTGAGATCCGCTATACCTTTTGTATCAAACCTTTGTACCATTAACTATAATATAACTTTTCTTATTCAAACAAATATTGACTTTTCATGGGTGTGGCACCGCCCATGAAAAGAGATATGTGAGAGTCGGATAACTTGGAATTTATGAACGAATTTCCTAAAAAGATTACTTTATTTAAAAAATTATATAAAACTTGCCTCCTATTTGTTCTCATTTTTCCTATGTTACCTTGGCTACTAACTGTCAAAAGCTTTTGATTCTGGGTGGAAGTATTGTTATATAAACAAAACATCAATTTTTGCAAAAATTAATTCCTATATAGCGCGTCTTAGATGAATATATAGTGCACAGTATGACAACAAAATTTTTCAACATATATGTACGTGTTTCAACTTTTTATTGTGACAGTGCGAATTTCATGAATTTATTGTTTCAATTCTGTGTTTTTTTATATGCACATTGGCCCATAATCATAGTCATAAAAAAAGTGTACTTTAAGAGTCGTAAAGTACACTTTTGTAAAAAGTATGCTTTTGGTGTACTATAGACGAATAAAAGTATACTTTTACCGTAAAAGGCGACTTTAAATTTAAAAAGAGGTAAAGCTGCTTTTAACTTACCTAAAAACACAAAGTCAGCAGGTTTTCGCAAAAAATAGGAGCCCGAATCACTTCTCATAACTTTTGTATTTTTTTTATTAAACTTTTGTTGTCTCTTTTGGGTTTTTCGTTTCTGTTTCAATATTTTATAACAAAAATAGAAATTCATTTTAAAGTTTGACACTTCCAATTTTTGTTTAATTATTTTATTCTTCAAAAATATTTAAAATAAAAAAAATAAATCAGCTATGCAGAGTTCCCACTTGCTCATATTTTGTTATAATTTGTAAGAACACATTTTACTATTTGATGTGTCACCCATTTAAAGCTTGTTTACTTTAAAACATACTTTATTTTTGACTATAATAGCAAAAGAGTTAATAAGGGTTTTTCATTTTAAAGTTGTGTCATAAAGAACCGATTTTAGTTTGTAACTATGAATATGGGCCAGTATGTTTTACTCTTAAATATCTTCTTCTTCTATCTTCTATATATATAAAGATGAAAAAATTTGTATGTATGTATGCTGGTCACACCGTTGCACTATGGTTTCAAC